>JAWMCH010000044.1:0-32277 GCA_033675125.1 Athetis lepigone | reverse complement strand
GAACATTTTTTGACCGTTTTTGACGCAGTTTTCTGCTGATACAAGCTAGACTTGTCTATTGATAGCGTTCTGATATATTACGACAGACCGGCACTCGTTGGATTTCCCGATTTTCACGAAAAACCATCTTTTTCTAAATTTTTTATTCAAAATTTTCTATCTCAAAAACCGCTCGTTTCGATTTAGCTTAAAATTTTTGCAAAGATACTTACCTTCCGTGCCCGCACTCCGCACCGCATTTTGCGCCGCTGACTGTAGGGAAACTCGCAAAAATTTTCGTTTTCCTCTAACATTTCGACCCGAAAAAACGGTTTTTTGACCGTTTTCCAAAAATTTTCTTCGTAGCGCTTTTCGGTTTTCTGCGCAGTCCTACAGCCCGCGCCGAGCCGCGTCTTTTGACACCTCGCACGCGCCGATCCGAGCTGTAGAACTTCAAAAAATTTTCGAAAAACCATCTTTCTTGGACTTAGAAATTTCACTCATATACGAAATCCACCTATACCCGTACAACCAAAACATCAAGTCGTGATATCGTGAACATTTTTTGACCGTTTTTTGACGCAGTTTTTGCTGCTGATACAAGCTAGACTTGTCTATTGATAGCGTTCTGATATATTACGACAGACCGGCACTCGTTGGATTTCCCGATTTTCACGAAAAACCATCTTTTTCTAAATTTTTTATTCAAAATTTTTTATCTCAAAAACCGCTCGTTCGATTTAGCTTAAAATTTTTGCAAAGATACTTACCTTCCGTGCCCGCACTCCGCACCGCATTTTGCGCCGCTGACTGTAGGGAAACTCGCAAAAATTTTCGTTTTCCTCTAACATTTCGACCCGAAAAACGGTTTTTTTGACCGTTTTTCCAAAAATTTCTTCGTAGCGCTTTTCGGTTTTCTGCGCAGTCCTACAGCCCGCGCCGAGCCGCGTCTTTTGACACCTCGCACGCGCCGATCCGAGCTGTAGAACTTCAAAAATTTTTCGAAAAACCATCTTTCTTGGACTTAGAAAATTTCACCTCATATACGAAATCCACCTATACCCGTACAACTACCACCTCAAGTCGAGATCTCGTGAACATTTTTTGACCGTTTATGAGGCAGTTTTGTGCTGATACAAGCTAGACTTGTCTATTGATAGCGTTCTGATATATTACGACAGACCGCACTCGTTGGATTTCCCGATTTTCACGAAAAAACCATCTTTTTCTAAATTTTTTTATTCAAAATTTTTATCTCAAAACCGCTCGTTCGATTTAGCTTAAAATTTTTTGCAAAGATACTTACCTTCCGTGCCCGCACTCCGCACCGCATTTTGCGCCGCTGACTGTAGGGAAACTCGCAAAAATTTTCGTTTTCCTCTAACATTTCGACCGAAAAAACGGTTTTTTTGACCGTTTTCCAAAAATTTTCTTCGTAGCGCTTTTCGGTTTTCTGCGCAGTCCTACAGCCCGCGCCGAGCCGCGTCTTTTGACACCTTGCACGCGCCGATCCGAGCTGTAGAACTTCAAAAAATTTTCGAAAAACCATCTTTCTTGGACTTAGAAAATTTCACCTCACATACGAAATTCCACCTATACCCGTACACCCCCAACCTCACGTCGTGATATCGAGCACATTTTTTGACCGTTTTTGACGCAGTTTTCTGCTGATACAAGCTAGACTTGTCTATTGATAGATATCTGAAAAAAACCGACAGACACCCAAACCATGGATTTCCCGATTTTCACGAAAAACCATCATTTTCTAAATTTTTTATTCAAAATTTTTTATCTCAAAAACCGCTCGTTCGATTTAGCTTAAAATTTTTGCAAAGATACTTACCTTCCGTGCCCGCACTCCGCACCGCATTTTGCGCCGCTGACTGTAGGGAAACTCGCAAAAATTTTCGTTTTCCTCTAACATTTCGACCCGAAAAACGGTTTTTTGACCGTTTTCCAAAAATTTTCTTCGTAGCGCTTTTCGGTTTTCTGCGCAGTCCTACAGCCCGCGCTGAGCCGCGTCTTTTGACACCTCGCACGCGCCGATCCGAGCTGTAGAACTTCAAAAATTTTTCGAAAAACCATCTTTCTTGGACTTAGAAAATTTCACATCTAATACGAAATCCACCTATACCCGTACAACCAAAACATCAAGTCGTGATATCGTGAACATTTTTTGACCGTTTTTGACGCAGTTTTCTGCTGATACAAGCTAGACTTGTCTATTGATAGCGTTCTGATATATTACGACAGACCGGCACTCGTTGGATTTCCCGATTTTCACGAAAATCCATCTAATTCTAAATTTTTAAATCAAAATTTTTTATCTCGAAAACCGCTCGTTCGATTTAGCTTAAAATTTTTGCAAAGATACTTACCTTCCGTGCCCGCACTCCGCACCGCATTTTGCGCCGCTGACTGTAGGGAAACTCGCAAAAATTTTCGTTTTCCTCTAACATTTCGACCCGAAAAAACGGTTTTTTGACCGTTTTCCAAAAATTTTCTTCGTAGCGCTTTTCGGTTTTCTGCGCAGTCCTACAGCCCGCGCTGAGCCGCGTCTTTTGACACCTCGCACGCGCCGATCCGAGCTGTAGAACTTCAAAAATTTTTCGAAAAACCATCTTTCTTGGACTTAGAAAAGGTCACCTCATATACGAAATCCACCTATACCCGTACAACCAAAACATCAAGTCGTGATATCGTGAACATTTTTTGACCGTTTTTGACGCAGTTTTCTGCTGATACAAGCTAGACTTGTCTATTGATAGCGTTCTGATATATTACGACAGACCGGCACTCGTTGGATTTCCCGATTTTCACGAAAAACCATCTTTTTCTAAATTTTTTATTCAAAATTTTTTATCTCGAAAACCGCTCGTTCGATTTAGCTTAAAATTTTTGCAAAGATACTTACCTTCCGTGCCCGCACTCCGCACCGCATTTTGCGCCGCTGACTGTAGGGAAACTCGCAAAAATTTTCGTTTTCCTCTAACATTTCGACCCGAAAAACGGTTTTTTGACCGTTTTCCAAAAATTTTCTTCGTAGCGCTTTTCGGTTTTCTGCGCAGTCCTACAGCCCGCGCTGAGCCGCGTCTTTTGACACCTCGCACGCGCCGATCCGAGCTGTAGAACTTCAAAAATTTTTCGAAAAACCATCTTTCTTGGACTTAGAAAATTTCACCTCATATACGAAATCCACCTATACCCGTACAACCAAAACATCAAGTCGTGATATCGTGAACATTTTTTGACCGTTTTTGACGCAGTTTTCTGCTGATACAAGCTAGACTTGTCTATTGATAGCGTTCTGATATATTACGACAGACCGGCACTCGTTGGATTTCCCGATTTTCACGAAAAACCATCTTTTTCTAAATTTTTTATTCAAAATTTTTTATCTCGAAAAACGCTCGTTCGATTTAGCTTAAAATTTTTGCAAAGATACTTACCTTCCGTGCCCGCACTCCGCACCGCATTTTGCGCCGCTGACTGTAGGGAAACTCGCAAAAATTTTCGTTTTCCTCTAACATTTCGACCCGAAAAACGGTTTTTTTGACCGTTTTCCAAAAATTTTCTTCGTAGCGCTTTTCGGTTTTCTGCGCAGTCCTACAGCCCGCGCTGAGCCGCGTCTTTTGACACCTCGCACGCGCCGATCCGAGCTGTAGAACTTCAAAAATTTTTCGAAAAACCATCTTTCTTGGACTTAGAAAATTTCACCTCATATACGAAATCCACCTATACCCGTACAACCAAAACATCAAGTCGTGATATCGTGAACATTTTTTGACCGTTTTTGACGCAGTTTTCTGCTGATACAAGCTAGACTTGTCTATTGATAGCGTTCTGATATATTACGACAGACCGGCACTCGTTGGATTTCCCGATTTTCACGAAAAACCATCTTTTTCTAAATTTTTTATTCAAAATTTTTTATCTCAAAAACCGCTCGTTCGATTTAGCTTAAAATTTTTGCAAAGATACTTACCTTCCGTGCCCGCACTCCGCACCGCATTTTGCGCCGCTGACTGTAGGGAAACTCGCAAAAATTTTCGTTTTCCTCTAACATTTCGACCCGAAAAAACGGTTTTTTGACCGTTTTCCAAAAATTTTCTTCGTAGCGCTTTTCGGTTTTCTGCGCAGTCCTACAGCCCGCGCCGAGCCGCGTCTTTTGACACCTCGCACGCGCCGATCCGAGCTGTAGAACTTCAAAAATTTTTCGAAAAACCATCTTTCTTGGACTTAGAAAATTTCACCTCATATACGAAATCCACCTATACCCGTACAACCAAAACATCAAGTCGTGATATCGTGAACATTTT
Organism: Athetis lepigone; assembly: GCA_033675125.1. Taxonomy (NCBI): domain Eukaryota; kingdom Metazoa; phylum Arthropoda; class Insecta; order Lepidoptera; family Noctuidae; genus Athetis; species Athetis lepigone. The sequence continues at coordinate 27,979 of JAWMCH010000044.1, read as the reverse complement.
TTGACCGTTTTTGACGCAGTTTTCTGCTGATACAAGCTAGACTTGTCTATTGATAGCGTTCTGATATATTACGACAGACCGGCACTCGTTGGATTTCCCGATTTTCACGAAAAACCATCTTTTTCTAAATTTTTTATTCAAAATTTTTTATCTCAAAAACCGCTCGTTCGATTTAGCTTAAAATTTTTGCAAAGATACTTACCTTCCGTGCCCGCACTCCGCACCGCATTTTGCGCCGCTGACTGTAGGGAAACTCGCAAAAATTTTCGTTTTCCTCTAACATTTCGACCCGAAAAACGGTTTTTTGACCGTTTTCCAAAAATTTTCTTCGTAGCGCTTTTCGGTTTTCTGCGCAGTCCTACAGCCCGCGCCGAGCCGCGTCTTTTGACACCTCGCACGCGCCGATCCGAGCTGTAGAACTTCAAAAATTTTTCGAAAAACCATCTTTCTTGGACTTAGAAAATTTCACCTCACATACGAAATCCACCTATACCCGTACAACCAAAACATCAAGTCGTGATATCGTGAACATTTTTTGACCGTTTTTGACGCAGTTTTCTGCTGATACAAGCTAGACTTGTCTATTGATAGCGTTCTGATATATTACGACAGACCGGCACTCGTTGGATTTCCCGATTTTCACGAAAAACCATCTTTTTCTAAATTTTTTATTCAAAATTTTTTATCTCAAAAACCGCTCGTTCGATTTAGCTTAAAATTTTTGCAAAGATACTTACCTTCCGTGCCCGCACTCCGCACCGCATTTTGCGCCGCTGACTGTAGGGAAACTCGCAAAAATTTTCGTTTTCCTCTAACATTTCGACCCGAAAAACGGTTTTTTGACCGTTTTCCAAAAATTTTCTTCGTAGCGCTTTTCGGTTTTCTGCGCAGTCCTACAGCCCGCGCCGAGCCGCGTCTTTTGACACCTCGCACGCGCCGATCCGAGCTGTAGAACTTCAAAAATTTTTCGAAAAACCATCTTTCTTGGACTTAGAAAATTTCACCTCATATACGAAATCCACCTATACCCGTACAACCAAAACATCAAGTCGTGATATCGTGAACATTTTTTGACCGTTTTTGACGCAGTTTTCTGCTGATACAAGCTAGACTTGTCTATTGATAGCGTTCTGATATATTACGACAGACCGGCACTCGTTGGATTTCCCGATTTTCACGAAAAACCATCTTTTTCTAAATTTTTTATTCAAAATTTTTTATCTCAAAAACCGCTCGTTCGATTTAGCTTAAAATTTTTGCAAAGATACTTACCTTCCGTGCCCGCACTCCGCACCGCATTTTGCGCCGCTGACTGTAGGGAAACTCGCAAAAATTTTCGTTTTCCTCTAACATTTCGACCCGAAAAACGGTTTTTTGACCGTTTTCCAAAAATTTTCTTCGTAGCGCTTTTCGGTTTTCTGCGCAGTCCTACAGCCCGCGCCGAGCCGCGTCTTTTGACACCTCGCACGCGCCGATCCGAGCTGTAGAACTTCAAAAATTTTTCGAAAAACCATCTTTCTTGGACTTAGAAAATTTCACCTCACATACGAAATCCACCTATACCCGTACAACCAAAACATCAAGTCGTGATATCGTGAACATTTTTTGACCGTTTTTGACGCAGTTTTCTGCTGATACAAGCTAGACTTGTCTATTGATAGCGTTCTGATATATTACGACAGACCGGCACTCGTTGGATTTCCCGATTTTCACGAAAAACCATCTTTTTCTAAATTTTTTATTCAAAATTTTTTATCTCAAAAACCGCTCGTTCGATTTAGCTTAAAATTTTTGCAAAGATACTTACCTTCCGTGCCCGCACTCCGCACCGCATTTTGCGCCGCTGACTGTAGGGAAACTCGCAAAAATTTTCGTTTTCCTCTAACATTTCGACCCGAAAAACGGTTTTTTGACCGTTTTCCAAAAATTTTCTTCGTAGCGCTTTTCGGTTTTCTGCGCAGTCCTACAGCCCGCGCGAGCCGCGTCTTTTGACACCTCGCACGCGCCGATCCGAGCTGTAGAACTTCAAAAATTTTTCGAAAAACCATCTTTCTTGGACTTAGAAAATTTCACCTCATATACGAAATCCACCTATACCCGTACAACCAAAACATCAAGTCGTGATATCGTGAACATTTTTTGACCGTTTTTGACGCAGTTTTCTGCTGATACAAGCTAGACTTGTCTATTGATAGCGTTCTGATATATTACGACAGACCGGCACTCGTTGGATTTCCCGATTTTCACGAAAAACCATCTTTTTCTAAATTTTTTATTCAAAATTTTTTATCTCAAAAACCGCTCGTTCGATTTAGCTTAAAATTTTTGCAAAGATACTTACCTTCCGTGCCCGCACTCCGCACCGCATTTTGCGCCGCTGACTGTAGGGAAACTCGCAAAAATTTTCGTTTTCCTCTAACATTTCGACCCGAAAAAACGGTTTTTTGACCGTTTTCCAAAAATTTTCTTCGTAGCGCTTTTCGGTTTTCTGCGCAGTCCTACAGCCCGCGCCGAGCCGCGTCTTTTGACACCTCGCACGCGCCGATCCGAGCTGTAGAACTTCAAAAATTTTTCGAAAAACCATCTTTCTTGGACTTAGAAAATTTCACCTCATATACGAAATCCACCTATACCCGTACAACCAAAACATCAAGTCGTGATATCGTGAACATTTTTTGACCGTTTTTGACGCAGTTTTCTGCTGATACAAGCTAGACTTGTCTATTGATAGCGTTCTGATATATTACGACAGACCGGCACTCGTTGGATTTCCCGATTTTCACGAAAAACCATCTTTTTCTAAATTTTTTATTCAAAATTTTTTATCTCAAAAACCGCTCGTTCGATTTAGCTTAAAATTTTTGCAAAGATACTTACCTTCCGTGCCCGCACTCCGCACCGCATTTTGCGCCGCTGACTGTAGGGAAACTCGCAAAAATTTTCGTTTTCCTCTAACATTTCGACCCGAAAAAACGGTTTTTTGACCGTTTTCCAAAAATTTTCTTCGTAGCGCTTTTCGGTTTTCTGCGCAGTCCTACAGCCCGCGCCGAGCCGCGTCTTTTGACACCTCGCACGCGCCGATCCGAGCTGTAGAACTTCAAAAATTTTTCGAAAAACCATCTTTCTTGGACTTAGAAAATTTCACCTCACATACGAAATCCACCTATACCCGTACAACCAAAACATCAAGTCGTGATATCGTGAACATTTTTTGACCGTTTTTGACGCAGTTTTCTGCTGATACAAGCTAGACTTGTCTATTGATAGCGTTCTGATATATTACGACAGACCGGCACTCGTTGGATTTCCCGATTTTCACGAAAAACCATCTTTTTCTAAATTTTTTATTCAAAATTTTTTATCTCAAAAACCGCTCGTTCGATTTAGCTTAAAATTTTTGCAAAGATACTTACCTTCCGTGCCCGCACTCCGCACCGCATTTTGCGCCGCTGACTGTAGGGAAACTCGCAAAAATTTTCGTTTTCCTCTAACATTTCGACCCGAAAAACGGTTTTTTGACCGTTTTCCAAAAATTTTCTTCGTAGCGCTTTTCGGTTTTCTGCGCAGTCCTACAGCCCGCGCCGAGCCGCGTCTTTTGACACCTCGCACGCGCCGATCCGAGCTGTAGAACTTCAAAAATTTTTCGAAAAACCATCTTTCTTGGACTTAGAAAATTTCACCTCACATACGAAATCCACCTATACCCGTACAACCAAAACATCAAGTCGTGATATCGTGAACATTTTTTGACCGTTTTTGACGCAGTTTTCTGCTGATACAAGCTAGACTTGTCTATTGATAGCGTTCTGATATATTACGACAGACCGGCACTCGTTGGATTTCCCGATTTTCACGAAAAACCATCTTTTTCTAAATTTTTTATTCAAAATTTTTTATCTCAAAAACCGCTCGTTCGATTTAGCTTAAAATTTTTGCAAAGATACTTACCTTCCGTGCCCGCACTCCGCACCGCATTTTGCGCCGCTGACTGTAGGGAAACTCGCAAAAATTTTCGTTTTCCTCTAACATTTCGACCCGAAAAACGGTTTTTTGACCGTTTTCCAAAAATTTTCTTCGTAGCGCTTTTCGGTTTTCTGCGCAGTCCTACAGCCCGCGCCGAGCCGCGTCTTTTGACACCTCGCACGCGCCGATCCGAGCTGTAGAACTTCAAAAATTTTTCGAAAAACCATCTTTCTTGGACTTAGAAAATTTCACCTCATATACGAAATCCACCTATACCCGTACAACCAAAACATCAAGTCGTGATATCGTGAACATTTTTTGACCGTTTTTGACGCAGTTTTCTGCTGATACAAGCTAGACTTGTCTATTGATAGCGTTCTGATATATTACGACAGACCGGCACTCGTTGGATTTCCCGATTTTCACGAAAAACCATCTTTTTCTAAATTTTTTATTCAAAATTTTTTATCTCAAAAACCGCTCGTTCGATTTAGCTTAAAATTTTTGCAAAGATACTTACCTTCCGTGCCCGCACTCCGCACCGCATTTTGCGCCGCTGACTGTAGGGAAACTCGCAAAAATTTTCGTTTTCCTCTAACATTTCGACCCGAAAAACGGTTTTTTGACCGTTTTCCAAAAATTTTCTTCGTAGCGCTTTTCGGTTTTCTGCGCAGTCCTACAGCCCGCGCCGAGCCGCGTCTTTTGACACCTCGCACGCGCCGATCCGAGCTGTAGAACTTCAAAAATTTTTCGAAAAACCATCTTTCTTGGACTTAGAAAATTTCACCTCACATACGAAATCCACCTATACCCGTACAACCAAAACATCAAGTCGTGATATCGTGAACATTTTTTGACCGTTTTTGACGCAGTTTTCTGCTGATACAAGCTAGACTTGTCTATTGATAGCGTTCTGATATATTACGACAGACCGGCACTCGTTGGATTTCCCGATTTTCACGAAAAACCATCTTTTTCTAAATTTTTTATTCAAAATTTTTTATCTCAAAAACCGCTCGTTCGATTTAGCTTAAAATTTTTGCAAAGATACTTACCTTCCGTGCCCGCACTCCGCACCGCATTTTGCGCCGCTGACTGTAGGGAAACTCGCAAAAATTTTCGTTTTCCTCTAACATTTCGACCCGAAAAAACGGTTTTTTGACCGTTTTCCAAAAATTTTCTTCGTAGCGCTTTTCGGTTTTCTGCGCAGTCCTACAGCCCGCGCCGAGCCGCGTCTTTTGACACCTCGCACGCGCCGATCCGAGCTGTAGAACTTCAAAAATTTTTCGAAAAACCATCTTTCTTGGACTTAGAAAATTTCACCTCACATACGAAATCCACCTATACCCGTACAACCAAAACATCAAGTCGTGATATCGTGAACATTTTTTGACCGTTTTTGACGCAGTTTTCTGCTGATACAAGCTAGACTTGTCTATTGATAGCGTTCTGATATATTACGACAGACCGGCACTCGTTGGATTTCCCGATTTTCACGAAAAACCATCTTTTTCTAAATTTTTTATTCAAAATTTTTTATCTCAAAAACCGCTCGTTCGATTTAGCTTAAAATTTTTGCAAAGATACTTACCTTCCGTGCCCGCACTCCGCACCGCATTTTGCGCCGCTGACTGTAGGGAAACTCGCAAAAATTTTCGTTTTCCTCTAACATTTCGACCCGAAAAACGGTTTTTTGACCGTTTTCCAAAAATTTTCTTCGTAGCGCTTTTCGGTTTTCTGCGCAGTCCTACAGCCCGCGCCGAGCCGCGTCTTTTGACACCTCGCACGCGCCGATCCGAGCTGTAGAACTTCAAAAATTTTTCGAAAAACCATCTTTCTTGGACTTAGAAAATTTCACCTCACATACGAAATCCACCTATACCCGTACAACCAAAACATCAAGTCGTGATATCGTGAACATTTTTTGACCGTTTTTGACGCAGTTTTCTGCTGATACAAGCTAGACTTGTCTATTGATAGCGTTCTGATATATTACGACAGACCGGCACTCGTTGGATTTCCCGATTTTCACGAAAAACCATCTTTTTCTAAATTTTTTATTCAAAATTTTTTATCTCAAAAACCGCTCGTTCGATTTAGCTTAAAATTTTTGCAAAGATACTTACCTTCCGTGCCCGCACTCCGCACCGCATTTTGCGCCGCTGACTGTAGGGAAACTCGCAAAAATTTTCGTTTTCCTCTAACATTTCGACCCGAAAAAACGGTTTTTTGACCGTTTTCCAAAAATTTTCTTCGTAGCGCTTTTCGGTTTTCTGCGCAGTCCTACAGCCCGCGCGAGCCGCGTCTTTTGACACCTCGCACGCGCCGATCCGAGCTGTAGAACTTCAAAAATTTTTCGAAAAACCATCTTTCTTGGACTTAGAAAATTTCACCTCACATACGAAATCCACCTATACCCGTACAACCAAAACATCAAGTCGTGATATCGTGAACATTTTTTGACCGTTTTTGACGCAGTTTTCTGCTGATACAAGCTAGACTTGTCTATTGATAGCGTTCTGATATATTACGACAGACCGGCACTCGTTGGATTTCCCGATTTTCACGAAAAACCATCTTTTTCTAAATTTTTTATTCAAAATTTTTTATCTCAAAAACCGCTCGTTCGATTTAGCTTAAAATTTTTGCAAAGATACTTACCTTCCGTGCCCGCACTCCGCACCGCATTTTGCGCCGCTGACTGTAGGGAAACTCGCAAAAATTTTCGTTTTCCTCTAACATTTCGACCCGAAAAACGGTTTTTTGACCGTTTTCCAAAAATTTTCTTCGTAGCGCTTTTCGGTTTTCTGCGCAGTCCTACAGCCCGCGCCGAGCCGCGTCTTTTGACACCTCGCACGCGCCGATCCGAGCTGTAGAACTTCAAAAATTTTTCGAAAAACCATCTTTCTTGGACTTAGAAAATTTCACCTCATATACGAAATCCACCTATACCCGTACAACCAAAACATCAAGTCGTGATATCGTGAACATTTTTTGACCGTTTTTGACGCAGTTTTCTGCTGATACAAGCTAGACTTGTCTATTGATAGCGTTCTGATATATTACGACAGACCGGCACTCGTTGGATTTCCCGATTTTCACGAAAAACCATCTTTTTCTAAATTTTTTATTCAAAATTTTTTATCTCAAAAACCGCTCGTTCGATTTAGCTTAAAATTTTTGCAAAGATACTTACCTTCCGTGCCCGCACTCCGCACCGCATTTTGCGCCGCTGACTGTAGGGAAACTCGCAAAAATTTTCGTTTTCCTCTAACATTTCGACCCGAAAAACGGTTTTTTGACCGTTTTCCAAAAATTTTCTTCGTAGCGCTTTTCGGTTTTCTGCGCAGTCCTACAGCCCGCGCCGAGCCGCGTCTTTTGACACCTCGCACGCGCCGATCCGAGCTGTAGAACTTCAAAAATTTTTCGAAAAACCATCTTTCTTGGACTTAGAAAATTTCACCTCACATACGAAATCCACCTATACCCGTACAACCAAAACATCAAGTCGTGATATCGTGAACATTTTTTGACCGTTTTTGACGCAGTTTTCTGCTGATACAAGCTAGACTTGTCTATTGATAGCGTTCTGATATATTACGACAGACCGGCACTCGTTGGATTTCCCGATTTTCACGAAAAACCATCTTTTTCTAAATTTTTTATTCAAAATTTTTTATCTCAAAAACCGCTCGTTCGATTTAGCTTAAAATTTTTGCAAAGATACTTACCTTCCGTGCCCGCACTCCGCACCGCATTTTGCGCCGCTGACTGTAGGGAAACTCGCAAAAATTTTCGTTTTCCTCTAACATTTCGACCCGAAAAACGGTTTTTTGACCGTTTTCCAAAAATTTTCTTCGTAGCGCTTTTCGGTTTTCTGCGCAGTCCTACAGCCCGCGCCGAGCCGCGTCTTTTGACACCTCGCACGCGCCGATCCGAGCTGTAGAACTTCAAAAATTTTTCGAAAAACCATCTTTCTTGGACTTAGAAAATTTCACCTCATATACGAAATCCACCTATACCCGTACAACCAAAACATCAAGTCGTGATATCGTGAACATTTTTTGACCGTTTTTGACGCAGTTTTCTGCTGATACAAGCTAGACTTGTCTATTGATAGCGTTCTGATATATTACGACAGACCGGCACTCGTTGGATTTCCCGATTTTCACGAAAAACCATCTTTTTCTAAATTTTTTATTCAAAATTTTTTATCTCAAAAACCGCTCGTTCGATTTAGCTTAAAATTTTTGCAAAGATACTTACCTTCCGTGCCCGCACTCCGCACCGCATTTTGCGCCGCTGACTGTAGGGAAACTCGCAAAAATTTTCGTTTTCCTCTAACATTTCGACCCGAAAAACGGTTTTTTGACCGTTTTCCAAAAATTTTCTTCGTAGCGCTTTTCGGTTTTCTGCGCAGTCCTACAGCCCGCGCCGAGCCGCGTCTTTTGACACCTCGCACGCGCCGATCCGAGCTGTAGAACTTCAAAAATTTTTCGAAAAACCATCTTTCTTGGACTTAGAAAATTTCACCTCACATACGAAATCCACCTATACCCGTACAACCAAAACATCAAGTCGTGATATCGTGAACATTTTTTGACCGTTTTTGACGCAGTTTTCTGCTGATACAAGCTAGACTTGTCTATTGATAGCGTTCTGATATATTACGACAGACCGGCACTCGTTGGATTTCCCGATTTTCACGAAAAACCATCTTTTTCTAAATTTTTTATTCAAAATTTTTTATCTCGAAAACCGCTCGTTCGATTTAGCTTAAAATTTTTGCAAAGATACTTACCTTCCGTGCCCGCACTCCGCACCGCATTTTGCGCCGCTGACTGTAGGGAAACTCGCAAAAATTTTCGTTTTCCTCTAACATTTCGACCCGAAAAACGGTTTTTTGACCGTTTTCCAAAAATTTTCTTCGTAGCGCTTTTCGGTTTTCTGCGCAGTCCTACAGCCCGCGCTGAGCCGCGTCTTTTGACACCTCGCACGCGCCGATCCGAGCTGTAGAACTTCAAAAATTTTTCGAAAAACCATCTTTCTTGGACTTAGAAAATTTCACCTCATATACGAAATCCACCTATACCCGTACAACCAAAACATCAAGTCGTGATATCGTGAACATTTTTTGACCGTTTTTGACGCAGTTTTCTGCTGATACAAGCTAGACTTGTCTATTGATAGCGTTCTGATATATTACGACAGACCGGCACTCGTTGGATTTCCCGATTTTCACGAAAAACCATCTTTTTCTAAATTTTTTATTCAAAATTTTTTATCTCAAAAACCGCTCGTTCGATTTAGCTTAAAATTTTTGCAAAGATACTTACCTTCCGTGCCCGCACTCCGCACCGCATTTTGCGCCGCTGACTGTAGGGAAACTCGCAAAAATTTTCGTTTTCCTCTAACATTTCGACCCGAAAAACGGTTTTTTGACCGTTTTCCAAAAATTTTCTTCGTAGCGCTTTTCGGTTTTCTGCGCAGTCCTACAGCCCGCGCTGAGCCGCGTCTTTTGACACCTCGCACGCGCCGATCCGAGCTGTAGAACTTCAAAAATTTTTCGAAAAACCATCTTTCTTGGACTTAGAAAATTTCACCTCATATACGAAATCCACCTATACCCGTACAACCAAAACATCAAGTCGTGATATCGTGAACATTTTTTGACCGTTTTTGACGCAGTTTTCTGCTGATACAAGCTAGACTTGTCTATTGATAGCGTTCTGATATATTACGACAGACCGGCACTCGTTGGATTTCCCGATTTTCACGAAAAACCATCTTTTTCTAAATTTTTTATTCAAAATTTTTTATCTCAAAAACCGCTCGTTCGATTTAGCTTAAAATTTTTGCAAAGATACTTACCTTCCGTGCCCGCACTCCGCACCGCATTTTGCGCCGCTGACTGTAGGGAAACTCGCAAAAATTTTCGTTTTCCTCTAACATTTCGACCCGAAAAACGGTTTTTTGACCGTTTTCCAAAAATTTTCTTCGTAGCGCTTTTCGGTTTTCTGCGCAGTCCTACAGCCCGCAACGGCCAGCGTCTTTTGACACCTCGCACGCGCCGATCCGAGCTGTAGAACTTCAAAAATTTTTCGAAAAACCATCTTTCTTGGACTTAGAAAATTTCACCTCATATACGAAATCCACCTATACCCGTACAACCAAAACATCAAGTCGTGATATCGTGAACATTTTTTGACCGTTTTTGACGCAGTTTTCTGCTGATACAAGCTAGACTTGTCTATTGATAGCGTTCTGATATATTACGACAGACCGGCACTCGTTGGATTTCCCGATTTTCACGAAAAACCATCTTTTTCTAAATTTTTTATTCAAAATTTTTTATCTCGAAAACCGCTCGTTCGATTTAGCTTAAAATTTTTGCAAAGATACTTACCTTCCGTGCCCGCACTCCGCACCGCATTTTGCGCCGCTGACTGTAGGGAAACTCGCAAAAATTTTCGTTTTCCTCTAACATTTCGACCCGAAAAACGGTTTTTTGACCGTTTTCCAAAAATTTTCTTCGTAGCGCTTTTCGGTTTTCTGCGCAGTCCTACAGCCCGCGCCGAGCCGCGTCTTTTGACACCTCGCACGCGCCGATCCGAGCTGTAGAACTTCAAAAATTTTTCGAAAAACCATCTTTCTTGGACTTAGAAAATTTCACCTCATATACGAAATCCACCTATACCCGTACAACCAAAACATCAAGTCGTGATATCGTGAACATTTTTTGACCGTTTTTGACGCAGTTTTCTGCTGATACAAGCTAGACTTGTCTATTGATAGCGTTCTGATATATTACGACAGACCGGCACTCGTTGGATTTCCCGATTTTCACGAAAAACCATCTTTTTCTAAATTTTTTATTCAAAATTTTTTATCTCGAAAACCGCTCGTTCGATTTAGCTTAAAATTTTTGCAAAGATACTTACCTTCCGTGCCCGCACTCCGCACCGCATTTTGCGCCGCTGACTGTAGGGAAACTCGCAAAAATTTTCGTTTTCCTCTAACATTTCGACCCGAAAAACGGTTTTTTGACCGTTTTCCAAAAATTTTCTTCGTAGCGCTTTTCGGTTTTCTGCGCAGTCCTACAGCCCGCGCTGAGCCGCGTCTTTTGACACCTCGCACGCGCCGATCCGAGCTGTAGAACTTCAAAAATTTTTCGAAAAACCATCTTTCTTGGACTTAGAAAATTTCACCTCACATACGAAATCCACCTATACCCGTACAACCAAAACATCAAGTCGTGATATCGTGAACATTTTTTGACCGTTTTTGACGCAGTTTTCTGCTGATACAAGCTAGACTTGTCTATTGATAGCGTTCTGATATATTACGACAGACCGGCACTCGTTGGATTTCCCGATTTTCACGAAAAACCATCTTTTTCTAAATTTTTTATTCAAAATTTTTTATCTCGAAAACCGCTCGTTCGATTTAGCTTAAAATTTTTGCAAAGATACTTACCTTCCGTGCCCGCACTCCGCACCGCATTTTGCGCCGCTGACTGTAGGGAAACTCGCAAAAATTTTCGTTTTCCTCTAACATTTCGACCCGAAAAAACGGTTTTTTGACCGTTTTCCAAAAATTTTCTTCGTAGCGCTTTTCGGTTTTCTGCGCAGTCCTACAGCCCGCGCCGAGCCGCGTCTTTTGACACCTCGCACGCGCCGATCCGAGCTGTAGAACTTCAAAAATTTTTCGAAAAACCATCTTTCTTGGACTTAGAAAATTTCACCTCATATACGAAATCCACCTATACCCGTACAACCAAAACATCAAGTCGTGATATCGTGAACATTTTTTGACCGTTTTTGACGCAGTTTTCTGCTGATACAAGCTAGACTTGTCTATTGATAGCGTTCTGATATATTACGACAGACCGGCACTCGTTGGATTTCCCGATTTTCACGAAAAACCATCTTTTTCTAAATTTTTTATTCAAAATTTTTTATCTCAAAAACCGCTCGTTCGATTTAGCTTAAAATTTTTGCAAAGATACTTACCTTCCGTGCCCGCACTCCGCACCGCATTTTGCGCCGCTGACTGTAGGGAAACTCGCAAAAATTTTCGTTTTCCTCTAACATTTCGACCCGAAAAACGGTTTTTTGACCGTTTTCCAAAAATTTTCTTCGTAGCGCTTTTCGGTTTTCTGCGCAGTCCTACAGCCCGCGCTGAGCCGCGTCTTTTGACACCTCGCACGCGCCGATCCGAGCTGTAGAACTTCAAAAATTTTTCGAAAAACCATCTTTCTTGGACTTAGAAAATTTCACCTCATATACGAAATCCACCTATACCCGTACAACCAAAACATCAAGTCGTGATATCGTGAACATTTTTTGACCGTTTTTGACGCAGTTTTCTGCTGATACAAGCTAGACTTGTCTATTGATAGCGTTCTGATATATTACGACAGACCGGCACTCGTTGGATTTCCCGATTTTCACGAAAAACCATCTTTTTCTAAATTTTTTATTCAAAATTTTTTATCTCGAAAACCGCTCGTTCGATTTAGCTTAAAATTTTTGCAAAGATACTTACCTTCCGTGCCCGCACTCCGCACCGCATTTTGCGCCGCTGACTGTAGGGAAACTCGCAAAAATTTTCGTTTTCCTCTAACATTTCGACCCGAAAAACGGTTTTTTGACCGTTTTCCAAAAATTTTCTTCGTAGCGCTTTTCGGTTTTCTGCGCAGTCCTACAGCCCGCGCCGAGCCGCGTCTTTTGACACCTCGCACGCGCCGATCCGAGCTGTAGAACTTCAAAAATTTTTCGAAAAACCATCTTTCTTGGACTTAGAAAATTTCACCTCATATACGAAATCCACCTATACCCGTACAACCAAAACATCAAGTCGTGATATCGTGAACATTTTTTGACCGTTTTTGACGCAGTTTTCTGCTGATACAAGCTAGACTTGTCTATTGATAGCGTTCTGATATATTACGACAGACCGGCACTCGTTGGATTTCCCGATTTTCACGAAAAACCATCTTTTTCTAAATTTTTTATTCAAAATTTTTTATCTCGAAAACCGCTCGTTCGATTTAGCTTAAAATTTTTGCAAAGATACTTACCTTCCGTGCCCGCACTCCGCACCGCATTTTGCGCCGCTGACTGTAGGGAAACTCGCAAAAATTTTCGTTTTCCTCTAACATTTCGACCCGAAAAACGGTTTTTTGACCGTTTTCCAAAAATTTTCTTCGTAGCGCTTTTCGGTTTTCTGCGCAGTCCTACAGCCCGCGCCGAGCCGCGTCTTTTGACACCTCGCACGCGCCGATCCGAGCTGTAGAACTTCAAAAATTTTTCGAAAAACCATCTTTCTTGGACTTAGAAAATTTCACCTCATATACGAAATCCACCTATACCCGTACAACCAAAACATCAAGTCGTGATATCGTGAACATTTTTTGACCGTTTTTGACGCAGTTTTCTGCTGATACAAGCTAGACTTGTCTATTGATAGCGTTCTGATATATTACGACAGACCGGCACTCGTTGGATTTCCCGATTTTCACGAAAAACCATCTTTTTCTAAATTTTTTATTCAAAATTTTTTATCTCAAAAACCGCTCGTTCGATTTAGCTTAAAATTTTTGCAAAGATACTTACCTTCCGTGCCCGCACTCCGCACCGCATTTTGCGCCGCTGACTGTAGGGAAACTCGCAAAAATTTTCGTTTTCCTCTAACATTTCGACCCGAAAAACGGTTTTTTGACCGTTTTCCAAAAATTTTCTTCGTAGCGCTTTTCGGTTTTCTGCGCAGTCCTACAGCCCGCGCTGAGCCGCGTCTTTTGACACCTCGCACGCGCCGATCCGAGCTGTAGAACTTCAAAAATTTTTCGAAAAACCATCTTTCTTGGACTTAGAAAATTTCACCTCATATACGAAATCCACCTATACCCGTACAACCAAAACATCAAGTCGTGATATCGTGAACATTTTTTGACCGTTTTTGACGCAGTTTTCTGCTGATACAAGCTAGACTTGTCTATTGATAGCGTTCTGATATATTACGACAGACCGGCACTCGTTGGATTTCCCGATTTTCACGAAAAACCATCTTTTTCTAAATTTTTTATTCAAAATTTTTTATCTCAAAAACCGCTCGTTCGATTTAGCTTAAAATTTTTGCAAAGATACTTACCTTCCGTGCCCGCACTCCGCACCGCATTTTGCGCCGCTGACTGTAGGGAAACTCGCAAAAATTTTCGTTTTCCTCTAACATTTCGACCCGAAAAACGGTTTTTTGACCGTTTTCCAAAAATTTTCTTCGTAGCGCTTTTCGGTTTTCTGCGCAGTCCTACAGCCCGCGCCGAGCCGCGTCTTTTGACACCTCGCACGCGCCGATCCGAGCTGTAGAACTTCAAAAATTTTTCGAAAAACCATCTTTCTTGGACTTAGAAAATTTCACCTCATATACGAAATCCACCTATACCCGTACAACCAAAACATCAAGTCGTGATATCGTGAACATTTTTTGACCGTTTTTGACGCAGTTTTCTGCTGATACAAGCTAGACTTGTCTATTGATAGCGTTCTGATATATTACGACAGACCGGCACTCGTTGGATTTCCCGATTTTCACGAAAAACCATCTTTTTCTAAATTTTTTATTCAAAATTTTTTATCTCAAAAACCGCTCGTTCGATTTAGCTTAAAATTTTTGCAAAGATACTTACCTTCCGTGCCCGCACTCCGCACCGCATTTTGCGCCGCTGACTGTAGGGAAACTCGCAAAAATTTTCGTTTTCCTCTAACATTTCGACCCGAAAAACGGTTTTTTGACCGTTTTCCAAAAATTTTCTTCGTAGCGCTTTTCGGTTTTCTGCGCAGTCCTACAGCCCGCGCCGAGCCGCGTCTTTTGACACCTCGCACGCGCCGATCCGAGCTGTAGAACTTCAAAAATTTTTCGAAAAACCATCTTTCTTGGACTTAGAAAATTTCACCTCATATACGAAATCCACCTATACCCGTACAACCAAAACATCAAGTCGTGATATCGTGAACATTTTTTGACCGTTTTTGACGCAGTTTTCTGCTGATACAAGCTAGACTTGTCTATTGATAGCGTTCTGATATATTACGACAGACCGGCACTCGTTGGATTTCCCGATTTTCACGAAAAACCATCTTTTTCTAAATTTTTTATTCAAAATTTTTTATCTCAAAAACCGCTCGTTCGATTTAGCTTAAAATTTTTGCAAAGATACTTACCTTCCGTGCCCGCACTCCGCACCGCATTTTGCGCCGCTGACTGTAGGGAAACTCGCAAAAATTTTCGTTTTCCTCTAACATTTCGACCCGAAAAACGGTTTTTTGACCGTTTTCCAAAAATTTTCTTCGTAGCGCTTTTCGGTTTTCTGCGCAGTCCTACAGCCCGCGCCGAGCCGCGTCTTTTGACACCTCGCACGCGCCGATCCGAGCTGTAGAACTTCAAAAATTTTTCGAAAAACCATCTTTCTTGGACTTAGAAAATTTCACCTCACATACGAAATCCACCTATACCCGTACAACCAAAACATCAAGTCGTGATATCGTGAACATTTTTTGACCGTTTTTGACGCAGTTTTCTGCTGATACAAGCTAGACTTGTCTATTGATAGCGTTCTGATATATTACGACAGACCGGCACTCGTTGGATTTCCCGATTTTCACGAAAAACCATCTTTTTCTAAATTTTTTATTCAAAATTTTTTATCTCAAAAACCGCTCGTTCGATTTAGCTTAAAATTTTTGCAAAGATACTTACCTTCCGTGCCCGCACTCCGCACCGCATTTTGCGCCGCT
This sequence comes from Athetis lepigone, assembly GCA_033675125.1. Lineage (NCBI taxonomy): Eukaryota > Metazoa > Arthropoda > Insecta > Lepidoptera > Noctuidae > Athetis > Athetis lepigone. The sequence goes on along the minus strand of JAWMCH010000044.1, from coordinate 12,221 downwards.
GACTGTAGGGAAACTCGCAAAAATTTTCGTTTTCCTCTAACATTTCGACCCGAAAAACGGTTTTTTGACCGTTTTCCAAAAATTTTCTTCGTAGCGCTTTTCGGTTTTCTGCGCAGTCCTACAGCCCGCGCCGAGCCGCGTCTTTTGACACCTCGCACGCGCCGATCCGAGCTGTAGAACTTCAAAAATTTTTCGAAAAACCATCTTTCTTGGACTTAGAAAATTTCACCTCATATACGAAATCCACCTATACCCGTACAACCAAAACATCAAGTCGTGATATCGTGAACATTTTTTGACCGTTTTTGACGCAGTTTTCTGCTGATACAAGCTAGACTTGTCTATTGATAGCGTTCTGATATATTACGACAGACCGGCACTCGTTGGATTTCCCGATTTTCACGAAAAACCATCTTTTTCTAAATTTTTTATTCAAAATTTTTTATCTCAAAAACCGCTCGTTCGATTTAGCTTAAAATTTTTGCAAAGATACTTACCTTCCGTGCCCGCACTCCGCACCGCATTTTGCGCCGCTGACTGTAGGGAAACTCGCAAAAATTTTCGTTTTCCTCTAACATTTCGACCCGAAAAACGGTTTTTTGACCGTTTTCCAAAAATTTTCTTCGTAGCGCTTTTCGGTTTTCTGCGCAGTCCTACAGCCCGCGCCGAGCCGCGTCTTTTGACACCTCGCACGCGCCGATCCGAGCTGTAGAACTTCAAAAATTTTTCGAAAAACCATCTTTCTTGGACTTAGAAAATTTCACCTCATATACGAAATCCACCTATACCCGTACAACCAAAACATCAAGTCGTGATATCGTGAACATTTTTTGACCGTTTTTGACGCAGTTTTCTGCTGATACAAGCTAGACTTGTCTATTGATAGCGTTCTGATATATTACGACAGACCGGCACTCGTTGGATTTCCCGATTTTCACGAAAAACCATCTTTTTCTAAATTTTTTATTCAAAATTTTTTATCTCAAAAACCGCTCGTTCGATTTAGCTTAAAATTTTTGCAAAGATACTTACCTTCCGTGCCCGCACTCCGCACCGCATTTTGCGCCGCTGACTGTAGGGAAACTCGCAAAAATTTTCGTTTTCCTCTAACATTTCGACCCGAAAAACGGTTTTTTGACCGTTTTCCAAAAATTTTCTTCGTAGCGCTTTTCGGTTTTCTGCGCAGTCCTACAGCCCGCGCCGAGCCGCGTCTTTTGACACCTCGCACGCGCCGATCCGAGCTGTAGAACTTCAAAAATTTTTCGAAAAACCATCTTTCTTGGACTTAGAAAATTTCACCTCACATACGAAATCCACCTATACCCGTACAACCAAAACATCAAGTCGTGATATCGTGAACATTTTTTGACCGTTTTTGACGCAGTTTTCTGCTGATACAAGCTAGACTTGTCTATTGATAGCGTTCTGATATATTACGACAGACCGGCACTCGTTGGATTTCCCGATTTTCACGAAAAACCATCTTTTTCTAAATTTTTTATTCAAAATTTTTTATCTCAAAAACCGCTCGTTCGATTTAGCTTAAAATTTTTGCAAAGATACTTACCTTCCGTGCCCGCACTCCGCACCGCATTTTGCGCCGCTGACTGTAGGGAAACTCGCAAAAATTTTCGTTTTCCTCTAACATTTCGACCCGAAAAACGGTTTTTTGACCGTTTTCCAAAAATTTTCTTCGTAGCGCTTTTCGGTTTTCTGCGCAGTCCTACAGCCCGCGCCGAGCCGCGTCTTTTGACACCTCGCACGCGCCGATCCGAGCTGTAGAACTTCAAAAATTTTTCGAAAAACCATCTTTCTTGGACTTAGAAAATTTCACCTCACATACGAAATCCACCTATACCCGTACAACCAAAACATCAAGTCGTGATATCGTGAACATTTTTTGACCGTTTTTGACGCAGTTTTCTGCTGATACAAGCTAGACTTGTCTATTGATAGCGTTCTGATATATTACGACAGACCGGCACTCGTTGGATTTCCCGATTTTCACGAAAAACCATCTTTTTCTAAATTTTTTATTCAAAATTTTTTATCTCAAAAACCGCTCGTTCGATTTAGCTTAAAATTTTTGCAAAGATACTTACCTTCCGTGCCCGCACTCCGCACCGCATTTTGCGCCGCTGACTGTAGGGAAACTCGCAAAAATTTTCGTTTTCCTCTAACATTTCGACCCGAAAAACGGTTTTTTGACCGTTTTCCAAAAATTTTCTTCGTAGCGCTTTTCGGTTTTCTGCGCAGTCCTACAGCCCGCGCCGAGCCGCGTCTTTTGACACCTCGCACGCGCCGATCCGAGCTGTAGAACTTCAAAAATTTTTCGAAAAACCATCTTTCTTGGACTTAGAAAATTTCACCTCACATACGAAATCCACCTATACCCGTACAACCAAAACATCAAGTCGTGATATCGTGAACATTTTTTGACCGTTTTTGACGCAGTTTTCTGCTGATACAAGCTAGACTTGTCTATTGATAGCGTTCTGATATATTACGACAGACCGGCACTCGTTGGATTTCCCGATTTTCACGAAAAACCATCTTTTTCTAAATTTTTTATTCAAAATTTTTTATCTCAAAAACCGCTCGTTCGATTTAGCTTAAAATTTTTGCAAAGATACTTACCTTCCGTGCCCGCACTCCGCACCGCATTTTGCGCCGCTGACTGTAGGGAAACTCGCAAAAATTTTCGTTTTCCTCTAACATTTCGACCCGAAAAACGGTTTTTTGACCGTTTTCCAAAAATTTTCTTCGTAGCGCTTTTCGGTTTTCTGCGCAGTCCTACAGCCCGCGCCGAGCCGCGTCTTTTGACACCTCGCACGCGCCGATCCGAGCTGTAGAACTTCAAAAATTTTTCGAAAAACCATCTTTCTTGGACTTAGAAAATTTCACCTCACATACGAAATCCACCTATACCCGTACAACCAAAACATCAAGTCGTGATATCGTGAACATTTTTTGACCGTTTTTGACGCAGTTTTCTGCTGATACAAGCTAGACTTGTCTATTGATAGCGTTCTGATATATTACGACAGACCGGCACTCGTTGGATTTCCCGATTTTCACGAAAAACCATCTTTTTCTAAATTTTTTATTCAAAATTTTTTATCTCAAAAACCGCTCGTTCGATTTAGCTTAAAATTTTTGCAAAGATACTTACCTTCCGTGCCCGCACTCCGCACCGCATTTTGCGCCGCTGACTGTAGGGAAACTCGCAAAAATTTTCGTTTTCCTCTAACATTTCGACCCGAAAAACGGTTTTTTGACCGTTTTCCAAAAATTTTCTTCGTAGCGCTTTTCGGTTTTCTGCGCAGTCCTACAGCCCGCGCCGAGCCGCGTCTTTTGACACCTCGCACGCGCCGATCCGAGCTGTAGAACTTCAAAAATTTTTCGAAAAACCATCTTTCTTGGACTTAGAAAATTTCACCTCACATACGAAATCCACCTATACCCGTACAACCAAAACATCAAGTCGTGATATCGTGAACATTTTTTGACCGTTTTTGACGCAGTTTTCTGCTGATACAAGCTAGACTTGTCTATTGATAGCGTTCTGATATATTACGACAGACCGGCACTCGTTGGATTTCCCGATTTTCACGAAAAACCATCTTTTTCTAAATTTTTTATTCAAAATTTTTTATCTCAAAAACCGCTCGTTCGATTTAGCTTAAAATTTTTGCAAAGATACTTACCTTCCGTGCCCGCACTCCGCACCGCATTTTGCGCCGCTGACTGTAGGGAAACTCGCAAAAATTTTCGTTTTCCTCTAACATTTCGACCCGAAAAACGGTTTTTTGACCGTTTTCCAAAAATTTTCTTCGTAGCGCTTTTCGGTTTTCTGCGCAGTCCTACAGCCCGCGCCGAGCCGCGTCTTTTGACACCTCGCACGCGCCGATCCGAGCTGTAGAACTTCAAAAATTTTTCGAAAAACCATCTTTCTTGGACTTAGAAAATTTCACCTCACATACGAAATCCACCTATACCCGTACAACCAAAACATCAAGTCGTGATATCGTGAACATTTTTTGACCGTTTTTGACGCAGTTTTCTGCTGATACAAGCTAGACTTGTCTATTGATAGCGTTCTGATATATTACGACAGACCGGCACTCGTTGGATTTCCCGATTTTCACGAAAAACCATCTTTTTCTAAATTTTTTATTCAAAATTTTTTATCTCAAAAACCGCTCGTTCGATTTAGCTTAAAATTTTTGCAAAGATACTTACCTTCCGTGCCCGCACTCCGCACCGCATTTTGCGCCGCTGACTGTAGGGAAACTCGCAAAAATTTTCGTTTTCCTCTAACATTTCGACCCGAAAAACGGTTTTTTGACCGTTTTCCAAAAATTTTCTTCGTAGCGCTTTTCGGTTTTCTGCGCAGTCCTACAGCCCGCGCCGAGCCGCGTCTTTTGACACCTCGCACGCGCCGATCCGAGCTGTAGAACTTCAAAAATTTTTCGAAAAACCATCTTTCTTGGACTTAGAAAATTTCACCTCACATACGAAATCCACCTATACCCGTACAACCAAAACATCAAGTCGTGATATCGTGAACATTTTTTGACCGTTTTTGACGCAGTTTTCTGCTGATACAAGCTAGACTTGTCTATTGATAGCGTTCTGATATATTACGACAGACCGGCACTCGTTGGATTTCCCGATTTTCACGAAAAACCATCTTTTTCTAAATTTTTTATTCAAAATTTTTTATCTCAAAAACCGCTCGTTCGATTTAGCTTAAAATTTTTGCAAAGATACTTACCTTCCGTGCCCGCACTCCGCACCGCATTTTGCGCCGCTGACTGTAGGGAAACTCGCAAAAATTTTCGTTTTCCTCTAACATTTCGACCCGAAAAACGGTTTTTTGACCGTTTTCCAAAAATTTTCTTCGTAGCGCTTTTCGGTTTTCTGCGCAGTCCTACAGCCCGCGCCGAGCCGCGTCTTTTGACACCTCGCACGCGCCGATCCGAGCTGTAGAACTTCAAAAATTTTTCGAAAAACCATCTTTCTTGGACTTAGAAAATTTCACCTCATATACGAAATCCACCTATACCCGTACAACCAAAACATCAAGTCGTGATATCGTGAACATTTTTTGACCGTTTTTGACGCAGTTTTCTGCTGATACAAGCTAGACTTGTCTATTGATAGCGTTCTGATATATTACGACAGACCGGCACTCGTTGGATTTCCCGATTTTCACGAAAAACCATCTTTTTCTAAATTTTTTATTCAAAATTTTTTATCTCAAAAACCGCTCGTTCGATTTAGCTTAAAATTTTTGCAAAGATACTTACCTTCCGTGCCCGCACTCCGCACCGCATTTTGCGCCGCTGACTGTAGGGAAACTCGCAAAAATTTTCGTTTTCCTCTAACATTTCGACCCGAAAAACGGTTTTTTGACCGTTTTCCAAAAATTTTCTTCGTAGCGCTTTTCGGTTTTCTGCGCAGTCCTACAGCCCGCGCCGAGCCGCGTCTTTTGACACCTCGCACGCGCCGATCCGAGCTGTAGAACTTCAAAAATTTTTCGAAAAACCATCTTTCTTGGACTTAGAAAATTTCACCTCATATACGAAATCCACCTATACCCGTACAACCAAAACATCAAGTCGTGATATCGTGAACATTTTTTGACCGTTTTTGACGCAGTTTTCTGCTGATACAAGCTAGACTTGTCTATTGATAGCGTTCTGATATATTACGACAGACCGGCACTCGTTGGATTTCCCGATTTTCACGAAAAACCATCTTTTTCTAAATTTTTTATTCAAAATTTTTTATCTCAAAAACCGCTCGTTCGATTTAGCTTAAAATTTTTGCAAAGATACTTACCTTCCGTGCCCGCACTCCGCACCGCATTTTGCGCCGCTGACTGTAGGGAAACTCGCAAAAATTTTCGTTTTCCTCTAACATTTCGACCCGAAAAACGGTTTTTTGACCGTTTTCCAAAAATTTTCTTCGTAGCGCTTTTCGGTTTTCTGCGCAGTCCTACAGCCCGCGCCGAGCCGCGTCTTTTGACACCTCGCACGCGCCGATCCGAGCTGTAGAACTTCAAAAATTTTTCGAAAAACCATCTTTCTTGGACTTAGAAAATTTCACCTCACATACGAAATCCACCTATACCCGTACAACCAAAACATCAAGTCGTGATATCGTGAACATTTTTTGACCGTTTTTGACGCAGTTTTCTGCTGATACAAGCTAGACTTGTCTATTGATAGCGTTCTGATATATTACGACAGACCGGCACTCGTTGGATTTCCCGATTTTCACGAAAAACCATCTTTTTCTAAATTTTTTATTCAAAATTTTTTATCTCAAAAACCGCTCGTTCGATTTAGCTTAAAATTTTTGCAAAGATACTTACCTTCCGTGCCCGCACTCCGCACCGCATTTTGCGCCGCTGACTGTAGGGAAACTCGCAAAAATTTTCGTTTTCCTCTAACATTTCGACCCGAAAAACGGTTTTTTGACCGTTTTCCAAAAATTTTCTTCGTAGCGCTTTTCGGTTTTCTGCGCAGTCCTACAGCCCGCGCCGAGCCGCGTCTTTTGACACCTCGCACGCGCCGATCCGAGCTGTAGAACTTCAAAAATTTTTCGAAAAACCATCTTTCTTGGACTTAGAAAATTTCACCTCACATACGAAATCCACCTATACCCGTACAACCAAAACATCAAGTCGTGATATCGTGAACATTTTTTGACCGTTTTTGACGCAGTTTTCTGCTGATACAAGCTAGACTTGTCTATTGATAGCGTTCTGATATATTACGACAGACCGGCACTCGTTGGATTTCCCGATTTTCACGAAAAACCATCTTTTTCTAAATTTTTTATTCAAAATTTTTTATCTCAAAAACCGCTCGTTCGATTTAGCTTAAAATTTTTGCAAAGATACTTACCTTCCGTGCCCGCACTCCGCACCGCATTTTGCGCCGCTGACTGTAGGGAAACTCGCAAAAATTTTCGTTTTCCTCTAACATTTCGACCCGAAAAACGGTTTTTTGACCGTTTTCCAAAAATTTTCTTCGTAGCGCTTTTCGGTTTTCTGCGCAGTCCTACAGCCCGCGCCGAGCCGCGTCTTTTGACACCTCGCACGCGCCGATCCGAGCTGTAGAACTTCAAAAATTTTTCGAAAAACCATCTTTCTTGGACTTAGAAAATTTCACCTCACATACGAAATCCACCTATACCCGTACAACCAAAACATCAAGTCGTGATATCGTGAACATTTTTTGACCGTTTTTGACGCAGTTTTCTGCTGATACAAGCTAGACTTGTCTATTGATAGCGTTCTGATATATTACGACAGACCGGCACTCGTTGGATTTCCCGATTTTCACGAAAAACCATCTTTTTCTAAATTTTTTATTCAAAATTTTTTATCTCAAAAACCGCTCGTTCGATTTAGCTTAAAATTTTTGCAAAGATACTTACCTTCCGTGCCCGCACTCCGCACCGCATTTTGCGCCGCTGACTGTAGGGAAACTCGCAAAAATTTTCGTTTTCCTCTAACATTTCGACCCGAAAAACGGTTTTTTGACCGTTTTCCAAAAATTTTCTTCGTAGCGCTTTTCGGTTTTCTGCGCAGTCCTACAGCCCGCGCCGAGCCGCGTCTTTTGACACCTCGCACGCGCCGATCCGAGCTGTAGAACTTCAAAAATTTTTCGAAAAACCATCTTTCTTGGACTTAGAAAATTTCACCTCACATACGAAATCCACCTATACCCGTACAACCAAAACATCAAGTCGTGATATCGTGAACATTTTTTGACCGTTTTTGACGCAGTTTTCTGCTGATACAAGCTAGACTTGTCTATTGATAGCGTTCTGATATATTACGACAGACCGGCACTCGTTGGATTTCCCGATTTTCACGAAAAACCATCTTTTTCTAAATTTTTTATTCAAAATTTTTTATCTCAAAAACCGCTCGTTCGATTTAGCTTAAAATTTTTGCAAAGATACTTACCTTCCGTGCCCGCACTCCGCACCGCATTTTGCGCCGCTGACTGTAGGGAAACTCGCAAAAATTTTCGTTTTCCTCTAACATTTCGACCCGAAAAACGGTTTTTTGACCGTTTTCCAAAAATTTTCTTCGTAGCGCTTTTCGGTTTTCTGCGCAGTCCTACAGCCCGCGCCGAGCCGCGTCTTTTGACACCTCGCACGCGCCGATCCGAGCTGTAGAACTTCAAAAATTTTTCGAAAAACCATCTTTCTTGGACTTAGAAAATTTCACCTCACATACGAAATCCACCTATACCCGTACAACCAAAACATCAAGTCGTGATATCGTGAACATTTTTTGACCGTTTTTGACGCAGTTTTCTGCTGATACAAGCTAGACTTGTCTATTGATAGCGTTCTGATATATTACGACAGACCGGCACTCGTTGGATTTCCCGATTTTCACGAAAAACCATCTTTTTCTAAATTTTTTATTCAAAATTTTTTATCTCAAAAACCGCTCGTTCGATTTAGCTTAAAATTTTTGCAAAGATACTTACCTTCCGTGCCCGCACTCCGCACCGCATTTTGCGCCGCTGACTGTAGGGAAACTCGCAAAAATTTTCGTTTTCCTCTAACATTTCGACCCGAAAAACGGTTTTTTGACCGTTTTCCAAAAATTTTCTTCGTAGCGCTTTTCGGTTTTCTGCGCAGTCCTACAGCCCGCGCCGAGCCGCGTCTTTTGACACCTCGCACGCGCCGATCCGAGCTGTAGAACTTCAAAAATTTTTCGAAAAACCATCTTTCTTGGACTTAGAAAATTTCACCTCACATACGAAATCCACCTATACCCGTACAACCAAAACATCAAGTCGTGATATCGTGAACATTTTTTGACCGTTTTTGACGCAGTTTTCTGCTGATACAAGCTAGACTTGTCTATTGATAGCGTTCTGATATATTACGACAGACCGGCACTCGTTGGATTTCCCGATTTTCACGAAAAACCATCTTTTTCTAAATTTTTTATTCAAAATTTTTTATCTCAAAAACCGCTCGTTCGATTTAGCTTAAAATTTTTGCAAAGATACTTACCTTCCGTGCCCGCACTCCGCACCGCATTTTGCGCCGCTGACTGTAGGGAAACTCGCAAAAATTTTCGTTTTCCTCTAACATTTCGACCCGAAAAACGGTTTTTTTGACCGTTTTCCAAAAATTTTCTTCGTAGCGCTTTTCGGTTTTCTGCGCAGTCCTACAGCCCGCGCCGAGCCGCGTCTTTTGACACCTCGCACGCGCCGATCCGAGCTGTAGAACTTCAAAAATTTTTCGAAAAACCATCTTTCTTGGACTTAGAAAATTTCACCTCACATACGAAATCCACCTATACCCGTACAACCAAAACATCAAGTCGTGATATCGTGAACATTTTTTGACCGTTTTTGACGCAGTTTTCTGCTGATACAAGCTAGACTTGTCTATTGATAGCGTTCTGATATATTACGACAGACCGGCACTCGTTGGATTTCCCGATTTTCACGAAAAACCATCTTTTTCTAAATTTTTTATTCAAAATTTTTTATCTCAAAAACCGCTCGTTCGATTTAGCTTAAAATTTTTGCAAAGATACTTACCTTCCGTGCCCGCACTCCGCACCGCATTTTGCGCCGCTGACTGTAGGGAAACTCGCAAAAATTTTCGTTTTCCTCTAACATTTCGACCCGAAAAACGGTTTTTTGACCGTTTTCCAAAAATTTTCTTCGTAGCGCTTTTCGGTTTTCTGCGCAGTCCTACAGCCCGCGCCGAGCCGCGTCTTTTGACACCTCGCACGCGCCGATCCGAGCTGTAGAACTTCAAAAATTTTTCGAAAAACCATCTTTCTTGGACTTAGAAAATTTCACCTCACATACGAAATCCACCTATACCCGTACAACCAAAACATCAAGTCGTGATATCGTGAACATTTTTTGACCGTTTTTGACGCAGTTTTCTGCTGATACAAGCTAGACTTGTCTATTGATAGCGTTCTGATATATTACGACAGACCGGCACTCGTTGGATTTCCCGATTTTCACGAAAAACCATCTTTTTCTAAATTTTTTATTCAAAATTTTTTATCTCAAAAACCGCTCGTTCGATTTAGCTTAAAATTTTTGCAAAGATACTTACCTTCCGTGCCCGCACTCCGCACCGCATTTTGCGCCGCTGACTGTAGGGAAACTCGCAAAAATTTTCGTTTTCCTCTAACATTTCGACCCGAAAAACGGTTTTTTGACCGTTTTCCAAAAATTTTCTTCGTAGCGCTTTTCGGTTTTCTGCGCAGTCCTACAGCCCGCGCCGAGCCGCGTCTTTTGACACCTCGCACGCGCCGATCCGAGCTGTAGAACTTCAAAAATTTTTCGAAAAACCATCTTTCTTGGACTTAGAAAATTTCACCTCACATACGAAATCCACCTATACCCGTACAACCAAAACATCAAGTCGTGATATCGTGAACATTTTTTGACCGTTTTTGACGCAGTTTTCTGCTGATACAAGCTAGACTTGTCTATTGATAGCGTTCTGATATATTACGACAGACCGGCACTCGTTGGATTTCCCGATTTTCACGAAAAACCATCTTTTTCTAAATTTTTTATTCAAAATTTTTTATCTCAAAAACCGCTCGTTCGATTTAGCTTAAAATTTTTGCAAAGATACTTACCTTCCGTGCCCGCACTCCGCACCGCATTTTGCGCCGCTGACTGTAGGGAAACTCGCAAAAATTTTCGTTTTCCTCTAACATTTCGACCCGAAAAACGGTTTTTTGACCGTTTTCCAAAAATTTTCTTCGTAGCGCTTTTCGGTTTTCTGCGCAGTCCTACAGCCCGCGCCGAGCCGCGTCTTTTGACACCTCGCACGCGCCGATCCGAGCTGTAGAACTTCAAAAATTTTTCGAAAAACCATCTTTCTTGGACTTAGAAAATTTCACCTCACATACGAAATCCACCTATACCCGTACAACCAAAACATCAAGTCGTGATATCGTGAACATTTTTTGACCGTTTTTGACGCAGTTTTCTGCTGATACAAGCTAGACTTGTCTATTGATAGCGTTCTGATATATTACGACAGACCGGCACTCGTTGGATTTCCCGATTTTCACGAAAAACCATCTTTTTCTAAATTTTTTATTCAAAATTTTTTATCTCAAAAACCGCTCGTTCGATTTAGCTTAAAATTTTTGCAAAGATACTTACCTTCCGTGCCCGCACTCCGCACCGCATTTTGCGCCGCTGACTGTAGGGAAACTCGCAAAAATTTTCGTTTTCCTCTAACATTTCGACCCGAAAAAACGGTTTTTTGACCGTTTTCCAAAAATTTTCTTCGTAGCGCTTTTCGGTTTTCTGCGCAGTCCTACAGCCCGCGCCGAGCCGCGTCTTTTGACACCTCGCACGCGCCGATCCGAGCTGTAGAACTTCAAAAATTTTTCGAAAAACCATCTTTCTTGGACTTAGAAAATTTCACCTCACATACGAAATCCACCTATACCCGTACAACCAAAACATCAAGTCGTGATATCGTGAACATTTTTTGACCGTTTTTGACGCAGTTTTCTGCTGATACAAGCTAGACTTGTCTATTGATAGCGTTCTGATATATTACGACAGACCGGCACTCGTTGGATTTCCCGATTTTCACGAAAAACCATCTTTTTCTAAATTTTTTATTCAAAATTTTTTATCTCAAAAACCGCTCGTTCGATTTAGCTTAAAATTTTTGCAAAGATACTTACCTTCCGTGCCCGCACTCCGCACCGCATTTTGCGCCGCTGACTGTAGGGAAACTCGCAAAAATTTTCGTTTTCCTCTAACATTTCGACCCGAAAAACGGTTTTTTGACCGTTTTCCAAAAATTTTCTTCGTAGCGCTTTTCGGTTTTCTGCGCAGTCCTACAGCCCGCGCCGAGCCGCGTCTTTTGACACCTCGCACGCGCCGATCCGAGCTGTAGAACTTCAAAAATTTGCCCCCCCACCCACCCGATAGTGGCTGTTTCAGCTGTGCAGTAGTCCAGCGAACCCCTATTGATTTGGTCAAAAAAAATTTTTGTACGCTTATTTTATTTCTAGACCCCTTTACAGTCGTAAACACTAGATATCACATTAGTTTTAAGTGACACTGTGCCCTCTATACAGGTAGCAGTATTTTAAAATTCTAGACAAACCTCTATTGAGGTTAATTAATATTGACCACTGATCCCCTCTTTACAGGGATCAGTAAAAT
>JAWMCH010000043.1:0-25000 GCA_033675125.1 Athetis lepigone | reverse complement strand
GATTATTACCTATCCACAAAAATAAAAGAAAAATATAACATCAGCATCCGTGGATTAAGCAATAGATTATTTACAAGCAGCGTGGCGCGTGAATGCGTGCATGTTTTAACTCTTCCTGTAAGAATCTACGTTTAGCAAACACGCAGAGTCCAACACACTGAAAATGCATCCACGCGCGTTCATGCAGATCACGCGTCTACAAGCGGAAAAACACGGCACACCGAGACTCGTAGTGCCGAGCGAGATTTTACAGGGCAATATGTTTTCAAACAGGTTTTAAAAATTTGACACGGCTAAAGTAATATTTTATTTTTTGTCCTTTTCTGAAGGAATCAGAAAGAAAATGATGCACTAAACATAAATTGTGTTATGGTAACCAAAAAACTGATACTTATAGATGCGTATTTTTTAATCCTTTGAACACACGTGATTTGAGGCACAATAGAAAGACAATAGCCGGTTGTTGCTTGGTCGTTGTTAGCTTACTGTATAGGTTTCGAGCCATAAGGAGGGTTTTGTGGGATTATTCCGATCTGTCACCCCTCTTTGTCCCCATAGGGTGACAGCTAGGAAAAAAGTTTGATCTGTCCCCCTGTTAACAATGAGGGGACCGATCGAACTTTGTTCAATCCTTAACAGTTTCATCTGCCACGCGACGTGTGTGGACAGATGAAACTTTTTATACCTGTTTGTCCCCCACATAATTTAATACATTAATTCTAAAAAGTAATGTCACACATACTCCAACATCACATTAAATCAAAGACTAGTGATTTAGGTTTATAATCATCAGTATTTAAATAAGTTACAAATAGTTCAAAAATATACTAATAATAAGGATATTTTGTTTTGTTACTGATCAATAGAATCAGTCACAGTCCGATAAATCACAGTAGGTATTGTACATATTACAATCAGTCTTCTGATTTGGCTTCATACTTATAGCTTAGTTACAAATGAAAACTTTTAAATAATAATAAACTTAAAGTTGTAAATAATCTCAAAACATAAATAAACGAAAATCACTAGTATAACGAATTATAAAACTTTTCCAAAGGTCGTAAGAATAATATATAAATAAAATATCTATCGCAACTTCTCCATTAAATGACCATCTAGTAATTTCTTAACCGTCATCTTTAATTTAATGTAATGTTGGAGTATGTGTGACATTACTTTTTAGAATTAATGTATTAAATTCTGTGGGGGACAAACAGGAATAAAAAATTTCATCTGTCCCCCTATCAGTGATAGGGGGACAAAGCGGGGTGACAGATTGGAATAATCCGTTTCGTGTGCATGTGTTGTTGTTCGTCTCAGTAATGAGACTGACAGAAGGTATATGAATATTAACAAAAAGTCAAATAATAATTATTAAATAATCAAAAAAAAAAGAACCATCAAAATCCGTTTACAATTGACGGAGATATCGCGTAACAAACATACGAAAAAAAAACATACAGACGAATTGAGAACCTCCTCCTTTTTGATGCAACTGACTGTTGAAATTGCATTAAAGTTTTTGATTTTAGTTTTCAGTAGGTACTGTAATACTGTTATATGTGCATAACAATGTAAAATGTTAACAATTTACAATATTGTTCAGTTTCAGGATAACATTAATCGCCTCCATCCGTTATTCATTTGTATGATTAATCAGTTATCTACGACTCATTCACAAACTACATCAATAAACGGCAATGGATTAAAATTCTACATGAATTCAGAAACTTTTTAATAGCCTTAAACATACACTAAACTTTGTTTTTGTTTTTAATTCTGTGACGTGGTTATGTTGAAGTTTTCCTCACATTCGCTACTCTTTAGTACCTCTGAACGTATATATGTCACCGGAAAATAACAAGATCCGTAAGTTTATCAATCTACTAGGAAGTTTATAAACTTCCGTAGGATTCTAAACGGGAGATAAATTGTAATATTTTACGTCTACATTTTCGTAAATTGATAAACTTACTGAACTCACTCGTAAAATAATAAGTAAGCAGTAACCAAACGCTACGCGCGATCTGATTGGTTGACTGTCACGTGACACTTCTCCTTCCTCGCGCCCGCCATTGTTCGCCACGGAACATAAACTATGAACGTTGACCAATCAGAGAGCAGTGTGTTGTTTTACGTATTTCAAAGATGCGAATATTCAAAAGAGTTTCTGTGATTGGGTCGAACCATATAAAATCTTAGGAATAGATATCCGTTAGTTTATAAATTTACCGTATGACGTCGGATATTGATAAATTTACGAAAATGTGGACGTAAAATATTACAATTTATCTCCCGTTTAGAATCCTACGGAAGTTTATAAACTTCCTAGTAGATTGATAAACTTACGGATCTTGTTATTTTCCGGTGACATATATATTTGTTTTTATTTATATTTAATTTTTACTTAGGTATATCATTAAAAATCCATACTAATATTATAAATGTCTGTATGTTTGTCTTTCTTTCACGGCAAAACGGAGCGACGAATTGACGTGATTTTTTAAGTGGAGATTGTTGAAGGGGTAGAGAGTAACATAGGCTACTTTTTGTCTCTTTTTAACGCGAGCGAAGCCACGGGCAAAAGCTAGTATTATTATAAAACTGAAGAGTTCGTTGGGTTGTTCGAAGTACTGTTTGGAAATAAAAAAAAATTGGCTTTCCATTTATCGAGGAAAATCATATAATAATACACGACGACCTGCGGTCTGCTATACATACTGATTATTAACTAAAAACCTAACATAAACCGCGGAAGACGAATAGTGTTGAATTATTCTTTCAAAATTTATTAGAATTTCTGTAAACGAATTGTTTCATAAAAATCAAAAAAAGTTCGGCTTTTTTTTTTGGTGAGTGGGAAATCATCCAATGACTGCTCCCGTCCTGGGTGCGGCGGGAGGGCGTGTCAGACTCTTACTGACTAAAACCCACTCATGTTTCTTCGATTGCCCTTTATGTTCCAGGGTCACGGTAACTATTATAAACATTCCGCAACCCCAAATAAGTTCTGCTTAAAACATGAATTGAAAAATAGCGGTATATCTTTGTGGGTGCGGCTGTAACTACGATCGTAAAAAAACTTCTTAGCTTTAATTACAAATCAATTTTTTTGTAAACAGTATTGGCGTTTATCGTTAATCGATGGATGTACTCGCTATTAGCGTGAAATCGTTCGGAATATCTTGTTTCGCGTGTACTAATTCGTTTCATTTGTAATACAACATGGATCGGATAACCTTTTACGTGAACAAGGATAAATGTTCTGGTAAGTGAAGTTATTTATATGTATTTAAAACAAAACCATTAAAAACTACAGACACAAATATGTTCCAAAGTTTAAAGTTAAATAATCATAATAATACCAGTACCAGCCTATAACTATCATACAGGGCAAAAGCCTCTTCTCATACAGAGAAGGTTCAAGAATCACGCTTTCTCAAGGCGAATTGGCGATTTCGGGCTTATATTCATTACAAGTCCAGGTTTCCTCACGATGTTTGCCTTCATCGATGTTTGTGATGACCAAGTTTAGGAAGCACAATTGAAAAAGTCACATTGGTACTTGCCTCAATTCAAGCCCTTACATGAGAGGACCTTGACCGGTGGTTTAGAAGTTACGTTTAACGCATGATTCCTGAAAAAAACACTACTTTTGGTAGGTAGCCATGTAGAAAGAAAGCATGTGAACATTGGAAAAATCACGAAAACAACAAATATTAACAAAACCCATAATTAATACGATACCACGCGAAGTCTGATAAAGGTGCATGCACTAATAGGTCGTCCGACGCTCTTGGCCTATTTAGTAGGGCTGGAACAAACAAATGGGCCAGCCAACGATGCTGTGTACTCAGAGCGCAAATTGAGCCAAAAACAGTTTCGGTGCCCTTAACCTTTCAACGACCAAATGACAGCCGGCTGTCGCACTCGTGTCTCGAATCACCTGTGTTCAAAGTTTAACAGCCATTTCAAAGGTGGCGCAAGGCATAGTAGCTTTTAAACATAAAATATTAAAGTCCATTGTTATCTGCACACAGTGGGGAAAGAAGTGGACTCGGATACGTCGTTGAACGACTACATTCGAAACCACTTGAACCTCCGCGGCACCAAGTATATGTGCAAGGAAGGCGGCTGCGGCGCATGCGTGGTGGCAGTCACCGTCAACGACCCTCATCGCAGGACCTTCTCTGTCAATTCTGTAAGTGCTATAATTTATGAACTCACTATACAGTCATTGACTGAATGTACTCTGGCAGCTGGGAGTTTGTCATGCTCACTCAAATGTCTCACTGACGGTGGCGTGTGTGTTGGATTATTTGGTTCCCTTCAAAATGGTTGAGCTATTTGGTGCCGATCCACACGTCATGTCCGTGAACGGGCGCTGTCTGCTGAGCTTAGCTGCCACAGTTATTTTAAATTTTGTTTTGATTCCTTAAATTTACAATATCTCTTCTTACATTATGACTTGTTACGTTGTTCTCACATAGTACTTTAAATTCTACAATGAATGATGTAACCAAATTTTTGTAATCTATTGATTTTTAAAAGAGTGTCCATGGAATTTCTTGCTCGCTCTTCTCCATGAGACTTACTCCTTGGAACGAGCAACTAGCTTCATTTTTCTGACAGACTGACACCTTGACGATTCAAAAGTACCTGTAAATGGTTTATTTGAATAAAATAGTTTTGAGTTTGAGTTATAAATTACTTGGGTTATACAAACTATACTGTAGATTTTTTAGAACAAGGTCCATATTACGCTGCATCGAACTCGCAAATATTTTGCCAAATACGCCAAGTGAAGTCGCACTAAGAGTTGCGGAATGGTTGTAGTCACGTTATAGTAGTTACTGTGACCCCGGAACATAAAGGGCAACCTAAGGAACATGAGTGGGTTTTAGTCAGTAAAAGTCTGACACGCCCTCCCGCCCCGCCAAGGACGGGAGAAGCCATTTGATGATTGCCCACTCCCCAAAAAAAAAGTCGCACTAGGAAGGTTGTATGTAAAATAGTAGTAGGTAGATTCACTTTTGTTTTATAAGTATGACGTTCCAAAGTGCCTTTTTTGATCTATTGGAAATAAATTATTTGACTTTGACTTTGAAATATATTTAGAAATGACTACAAGGTTCCGTAACAGATAAATCAAGGTAGACTGGATACCAAGACTCAGGTATAGATAGACTCATGATATCAATAAGTTTAAACCATAGTGGTTTTTGGTTTCTTGTTAGTATTAATAATTCTGTATATTTTTTTGTAAAAAAAAGTTGAATATTCTAAAAGAGATTTTAGTATTAGCATGTCGTTGCCTGCCGGGGTTTCGGAATGGTTATAATAGTTATACCGTGACCCCGGAACAAAAAGGGCAACCGAAGGAACATGAAAAAATTATATAAAAAAGGCATCTAATTTTTTTTCATTGGTATTTCATAAAATATATTTTGTAGAAGTCCTCACCTTCAATTTGTCGTCGTACATTTCTGAAATAAACTTTATAATCATTTGGTAGATCGTCGGAGTTTATATTTTTATCAACCAGTGCTGTCTCTCTCCTGGGCAAAGGCCCATAGCCTTCGGTATCCATGGATTGTCTTCTCTGACCATTTTGCTATGAACGGCTCTTTTCGATCATTAATATTGTTTCTCTTAAAGTGATGAAAATGTTATCAAAATTATTGTACTGTAAGTATTAATTTTAAGAAACGAACAACCCATTTTTTGATGCTATTTTATTGAGCGAACCCACTGCGGGGAAACGCAGCACCTGTGACTTGTAGGTCGGACATTTCAACAAAGTAATGATGGAGTTCTAAAATATAGGCTTAGGTCTAGTTTAGACTTCAGATCGTCCACAAACTACAGATTCTTCTATTTTAATAAGTACTAATTTCTTGCTAAAGAACATACCGGATGTTTGAAATGTAACTTGTGTAGAAAAATATACTTATATATTCTTTTTAATGAATGTGCTCACTCGCCGTGAGCATTACGTCGAACACAGCGTTGACCATTCAAAAGCGTCACTTTATAATGTAACGCTCTAACAAATTATCTAGTTATACCCTTAAAATCTCCGTTAGACGCCTGCCACAAAGAACTTAGCAGTATTCATTGATGCATCGAATATCACAGTAACTCAATCATCATGAAAAGTGAACTTTATGGATAAATTAATAAATGAACAATGGAAATATAATAACATGCTACCATGATTCAGATTATAATTAAAATGTGGGTTGTTAAAGTTAATACAATATTGGAGTGCTAACGCGGTGCAACAACTAGAATTCAAACTAGGAAATTTCATTTCTGGCATTATTAAAGTTATATAACGGTTTTGACATTATATACATTCTTCTCTTCACACTTAACAATGTACAAATAATATTGTAACAACATTATTTTAAAAGAGTAAGTATGGAGTTTCTTGCCCATTCTTCTCCATACGCATCATCTTTTTGGAATGGGCAACTAGATTCATTTTCTTTGTTTTGACGTTCTAAAGTGCCTTTTAAATGGTCTATTAGAAATAAATTATTTGAGTTTGAGTTAATATTTTCATTGAACTGACAAATTATATATAGGTTTTTAAAGGTTCCAATAATTTATCAAGCAGGCATGCAAGAACCTCTCTTATGATAGGGTGAAGGCCTCCTCTAGCCTTTTCCATTTTGGCAATTTCGTGCCAGTTTTTACCAGCTATTTTTGTTATATCGGTCGTAGCGTAATGCTATATAACTTTTCTCGGTAAATGGGCTATCCAAAACAAAAAGATTCTTTCAATTCAAACCAATACTTTCTGAGATTAACGCGTTTAACCAAATAAACTAAATTAACAAATAAAAAACTGTTTAAAAAAATGTTAAAGTGACTTTTATTTGTAAATAGGTAAAAAAAGAAATATACGCCCCCAGAAGTACCCTAACTTCTGGGGGCGTATATTTCTTTTTTTTCACAAGGACTAAATCTCTGTAAAACAAGGATAATTAAAATTTAATTTAACTTTAATTCTATTTTAATTTAATTAAGGAAAACCAGAAATCTGACGAATATTATTTAAATTAATTAAAAATTTCGATGGTTTGGTTAAATTGACTCATTCAACTCATTGATTACAAAAGTAAAAATTTCATGGTTACAGAATAATATTCATTTAAATCATCGAAACAGCCCTCAAAGTGCATATAACTTGATTGGTTGTCTAAATGGTTGTCCACTTCATGAAAAAGTAATTTAATCGAGTTGAATGCCCTCTGAGGGCTGTATTGATGATATTAATGATTATAATTGGGTAACTAAATACCTATTACAGCCACGAATCATTTTTGTTTAATGTACAGCCTGACAATGACCGGCAAATTGCAAAAAAACGTAAGAAAATTTGAACTTCGCGGGCTACCATGCCCGTGAAGCACCCCGGCCGGTTAGATTCTTGTGCGTGACACATTGTCAAAAAGATATGAATGCAGTTTTTTTTTCTTTCTAAACTTTTTTTTCTTTTTAAAAATTTTTATCCTTAAGGAAGGTTTCCTTTTAGTAAAATAATTCTATCCTATTAAACTTAACTTATCCTATTAAACTTAACATAATTTTTGTTTTATTTAAATTCGTTTCCAAGCCTACTTCGTAGCTCATAGACTCATAGTTTTCAGTGAGTGTCATCATTGCTTCTGTTTCTTTAGCACATTCGGACAGCATAATAATATCGTCGGCAAATCATAGATGGCCCTGTTCTTGCCCAATTTAGTTTACTGAAGATCTCTAGTAGGTAGGTGCTGCTTTAAAAAATCTCGGAGATAGTAAGTCAACATGCCTCTCACCTCTCCTTAAGGGTATAGTCCCTGTCGTCTCAAGTTTAACTTTACTTGTGTAGTTGTTGTACAAGTACTTTATGATATTTCTATATATTTGTGTTCCACGTGTTTGCTTAAGGCGGTCCATTCAGAAGAGTGTTGGATGTGTCGAAGAATTTCTAATAATCGATGATTACTACAAAGAGTGGGATGACGACAACATAAAAAATGGCATTCTGTTTAGTCCGTCTGATAGACCGACAAAAATACGGGACATGTATTTTTTGCTTGATCCAATTAATAAAAATATACAAAGATAATGAGCAACAAAGTTTGAGTGGGGGCTTTTGACGTCACTGTTCAGCACAAATTGTATCAGATCGTGACGTCACGCGAAACTTGAACGCACTGTATCGTCGTCATTATTCGTTTACGAGAAAAAATTCGTGTCTAAATTTTTTTGATAAAATAACTGACGGACTAATTACTTTTTTTCGTCGTCTCGCCTGTTGCGGGGATATGTTCTATTGTAGAATATCCACGTCTAAAACCAGTTTGCTCTCTCGGTTAGGGTTTTTCTTTATTCTTACTAATCCTCTTTTCAATTGTTGATAAAATAAGTTTGTAGAGTGTAGGCAGCAAGCAAACTGTTCGGCCGATAGTTGCCAAAATCAGTAGGGTCGCCGGGGGCGTCGGCCATAGGTGCGTCGACCACTGGGGGCCTAAGCCACGGACCCGCCTTTTTATAGAGTTTATGGCTATGGAGAATTATGGCTGATCATTGAAAACGTGCGTTGACAGTACGTGCAAAATATTGACAACCTATTTTTAATGCCTTGTTAGTTAGTAATTCCATCAGTTCCTGGGCATTTTTCTACTTTTAGTTTTTAATTCCTTCTATAACTTGAGCTCGTCTATCATTTGTATTTGTCGAATGTCTTCTGAAGATAATACTGTACTCTTTGTTCTGATGATGGTGCTGCTGGTGCTGCTAAATAATTATGTAGTTCTATAGAGTTTGGTTTTTGTGAGTGAAACACCCTCTCGTTATATTTTTGGCAACTAGTTGACGGCTTGAATTCTGTCGTTTGGCGTTAATCAAGTGCACATTGTCGTATCAATTTTATCCTTTGTCTTTAGCAAATTCCGCTAGATGGCGTGGTGGCTTCCTTTAAATTTATGTCAACAAAACGAATTTTATGTTATTTGTGGCGAGTGCAGCCTGATCTTTAGTTATTGCAGGCTTGTGCTAGATGGCGCTAGTAGGCTGTTTTAAGTATACAGTTTAAATTTTAACCGTCTCTGCGTAAATAATTAAGAACACAGGGTGACGGCGTGAATAGAGCTTGAGTTGTGAAAAGGGAAAAATAAAACTCTAAAAATCTACTAAGTGGTGACGATGTCGGACGATACTTTTTTTAAGCCAATTTTGTACAAAATTAATTAATTTAAAAAAATAAAATTAGCCAATTTTGTACAAAATTAATTAATTTAAAAAAATAAAATTTTGTACAAAATTGGCTTAAAAAAAGTATCGTCCGACATCGTCACCACTTTGTTTTGTATGTATCATTTATTCTCTCTTCACAAAGCAGACTTAAGATTAGGGTATACAATCAAGTTTCAGCTGTATTCTACCTAGCTGTATGTGAATGAACTCTTAGAGGAGTTCTTTAACCACTAATCATTCAGTACCGACTGATTATGAATGGTTAATGTTTTAATCAATTGCAATTATGCACTATTCTGATTTGCATAAAGTACTGTAATCATAGAATGTCAGGATGTAATCAGTAAGGTTTTGAACACTACGAGAATTAACCCACTTTCAAAACTAACACGTGTTATATGAAAAACCGTTAAAAATTATGCGCATGATCGCGAATAATTTCACGCAAGGATGCTTCGCAACAACATCATAATACTTTGTTATAAATTATTGTACACATTCTTGCATATACCTTTTCTTATTTACCATGTTTTGCTTCGAATTCCTTCTGCATGAATGTCGGGTATCTGTCGTAGACGAATACGAACATATGATGTGGGTTTTAAACTCGGTACCAAATTCTACTAAAATCGATCCGGTAGTCTAACGTTGAAATTGTAATTGATAGACAGTCAGACAGACCAACAGACTGATTAAAGGACGGACCGACACTCGATTTGACTATTTCATCGACACTGATATTATAAAGCTGAACAGTTTGTTTGTTTGGCTGAACGCGCTAATCTAAAAAAGTACTGAATCGAATTAAAACAATTTGTTTGTGTTGGATCGCCTAATTATCGAGGAAGGCTAGGCTAACATCACGCTGCGACCAACCGGAGAGAAGTAGCAACCAAAGATGCGGGTGAAGCCGCGGGGGATAGCTTTTTTACATTATTAATGATCGATATACCACTTTTTACCTACTTAAGCACCGCGATGATGATAACAACTTCACAATCAATATTTACAGTGCTTAGTATCAGTGACGTCATGCCAGGACTGGGAGGTGACCACGATAGAAGGAATTGGCGACCGGGTGCGAGGATACCATCCCGTTCAGAAGACGTTGGCGGAGTACAACGGCACCCAGTGTGGATACTGCAGCCCAGGGTTCGTCATGAGCATGTACAGGTGAGCACTGGGGATTGTGAACACAGCACAGACAAAACACGTTTGGTCACTTATGTTTACTGACAAATTAGACAGATACACTTTAAGCGCCTTACTAATAAACGCTGCATAAAGTTATGACAGGTGTATACGTCAAAAAATGTATGGTTATACAGGCTTTGACGACAGTGATTATTAGTAAGGGCATAATAATATAATAATAAATTATTATGCTCCTCTCATTAAGAAAGCACCTTGGTCGATAGCCTAAAAGGTACTCGCCTGATGTGGTCAATGCAATCGTAAGAACTTTAAAAGAGACTTTTCTAAGAGACTTTTGAGTTTGTGACCCTAAAATAAGCAAAAGCAATTCAGACGTGATGTGTAAATGTGTTATATTTAACTAATTCATTTATCAAATGTATTTACTAAATAATGTAAAAGAAAAAGAGATTAGAAACTAATCACCTTTTACAGTCTTCTAGAAGCAAACCATTACGACTTAACTCAGTATGAGATAGAAAATGCCTTTGGAAGCAACACCTGCCGATGCACAGGTAGCAGACCAATCCTGGATGCATTCAAAAGTTTCGCAAAAGATGCTCCAAAACCTCCACCTAAAATTGAAGACATAGAAGATTTAAACATTTGTAAAGGCAAAGGAGATTGTCACACATGTGATAAAAATTGGTGTCTGGTCAACCAAAGTGATGCAGAACCTCCTCGAATAAAGAAAATAGATTTAAAAGATGGCCATGTATGGTATAGAGTTAATGAAATTGCTGATATATTTACTGTATTAGATTCTGAAGGATATGATTCTTATATGTTGGTTAATGGTAACACGGGAAGAGGTGAGTATGTCAAAACATCAATTGATGAACTTCTGCAACTAAAATAGATACACTAAATTTTTAATTACGTTGCAGGTGCTGTTCCAATTCTTATTTTTCCAAAAATTCTAATAGATATTCAGCCAATAAAGGATCTCAAAGGCTATTACTTAGATCAGAATTTGGTAGTAGGTGCTGGTATTACACTGACTGATCTTATGGATTTGTTTAAGAATGTGTCAAAATCACATGAAGAATTTCAATACCTTTACAAGCTTTATGAACATTTAGACTTGGTGGCTCATATACCTGTTAGAAATGTAAGGTTTATAATTACCATTTTGCACATTTTAAAGAATATGAATAAATTAAAATGTGACCGAAGTATAATGCTCATTGAATAACCATTCTTTTGTTTCATTGTTAGATTGGTACCGTAGCTGGGAATCTTATGACGAAACATCGGTTGCCAACATTTTCATCAGATATTTTTCTGTTACTTGAAACTGTAAAAGCCAGTTTGGTTATAGGTAAGATTCAAAATCTTTCGATGCGGATTCTTTGCATTATACTTATAGTGGCACTTTCAGAATATTTTTATTATATTGGATTTTTTCGTCATTTTAGTTCACAAAGAATCATCAGTAAAGGTGACTCCGGAGCAGTTTCTATCACTGGACATGACAGGAAAAGTGATAACACAAGTGAAAATACCTCCGTATTCTCATCGTTACGAGTTTGTGTCTTTCAAGGTATCATTGAAATGTTATTCATATCGGTGTCACTTTGACCTATAATATTAGAGTTCACATTTCTGTGTTTTCCTTATCTACTACTTTCATTAAGATATGATAGGCAAATAAAAAAATCTTCTATTTTTAGATCATGTCTCGTGCACAAAATGCTCACGCTCAAGTTAACGCAGCTTTCTTATACGAATTTGATGAGCACAAGGAAGATGTTGTTTTGTCGGCTAGAATTGTGATTGGAGGTCTTTCTGGAAAATTCGTTCATGCCCACGAAACTGAAAATTTTCTTCAAATGAAGAAAATATTCACCAACCAAGTTCTACAGCAAGCACTGAAGGTATTGGAAGGTGAATTGATTGTCGAAGAAATTGCTGGTGAAATGAAACCTGAGTATAGAAAGAAATGTGCTCTTGGTTTGTTTTATAAAGTAAGTAAAATTAAACTACAAAGTTTTGCGGTTAATTTAAGTATCACATTAAATTATGATATTTCATTCAAATCTCTCATATTTCAGGGTTTACTAGTTCTGATTCCCAAACAACGCTTAAAGCCTTGGTATCGTTCAGGAGCGAGAGACTTTAGGAAGACTCGACCATTATCAAAAGGTTCCGAAGTTTACGACACTAATCCCCTTATATGGCCTGTCAACGAACCAATGCCGAAGCTTGACGCGTTGATACAATGTGCAGGGGAAGCTAAGTATAGCAATGACTTACCCACTCAACCTAAAGAAGTTTATTGTGCATTTGTGACTTCTGATATCTGCACTGGAGAGATTGAAAGTGTTGATGCTACGCCAGCTTTGGTAATTAGAATTATAAAACGGTTATATAGAAGACACTTTTTTATTTATGCCAACTATAAATGTATGCAATTTTTTGCAGAAAATTCCTGGTGTTTTAGCATTCTTCTCCGCCAAAGACATACCTGGAAAGAACTCTTTTCTATCTCAAAGAGTGCCTGGTCAATTGGTGCCTGAAGAGGTCTTTATAGAAAAAAATGTAAAGTGCTACGACCATCCTATAGGTATTATTGTTGCGGAAACAGAAAGACTAGCAAACAGAGCAGCTTTACTTGTCAAAGTTAATTACAAAGTGGATAAGGCCAAGCCTATTTTAACAATTGAGGAAGCTAAAAAGAGAGATCCAAGTCGTATCACGTTGTTCCTAGTTTTTCCGGCAAGGGACCGAGGTGCGAACGTGCAAAGGGTGCTAAAGGGCACCGATCATATCTATGGACAGTACATGTTTCATATGGAGAATCAGACAACAGTCAGCAGACCAAGCGAAGATGGTATTGATGTGATTTCATGCACGCAATTTATAGACTCTTACCAAATTGCTCTGTCTGAAGTGTTGAATGTACCGCAAAACCGGTAAGAACGAATTCTAATGAATTTTTTATATTAGAAGGGCCGTTTTTTTAATAAAAAATATCCTCTAAATTCAAAGTCGTCTTTCATGATCATGAAATTCTGTCACTTGGTTTGTTAATCTCTTTAGTCTGGTATTGTATTTATTAGTTTCTTTGTTAATATCTTTGTTGGTGAAAATCAAATCTTGCAAGCTAATGAGGACCATACCTTATCCTAGTCTATTGAGGAAATAATTTGACCCAGAATGAGATGGTAAAATTGTGTAAATCTTAGAAAATTATTTGTAACAAAATTTTATTTGTAGAATCGGATTCCAAATAGTCTCCTTCAATATATTCCTCGTATTACCTTACATGGTGTATTCATTCAATAGTTTAGTATTACTACTAGTATTCAATTTCATTTTAAATTGCAAGCTTTCTGTTGCAATTTGAATTTTTTAACCTTTTATGCATTTTTTTTTGTTTTATTTTTGTTTCAGATTAGATGTAACTGTACCTCGATGTGGGGGTGCGTATGGGCTGAAGATAAACCGGACGAACCACATAGGGGCTGCATGTGCCCTGGTCACCTATCTAATGGACAGGCCCTGTAGATTTGTAATGAGTATCCAGGCAAACATGAGAGTGATCGGCAAGCGTTTTCCATGCACAAGAGACTTTGAAGTAAGTCATTTTTTTGTGTAGCCATAATAGAAAAAGGAAGAAGTTTTTTTTAATTAATGGATGGGAAATCATTAAATGACTTCTCCCGCCATGGGCGGGGCGGTAGGGAGTGTCAGACTTTGGCTAACTAAAACGCACCCTTGTTCCTTCGGATGCCCTTTATGTTCCAAGGCCGCGGTAACTATTACTATTCTGCAACCCCGGAAAAGGAAGATTTATTCTGAATTTCATAATGATCTGATTGATTTTTTTCTTTATAATAATCTTTCTCTAACTTCAATAAATGCTTAAAGAAAGAATTAATTAGATCATAATGATCAAGTCGTTTTCGAGTTTGGTGCTTAGATACATTTACCGATTCACTTTTATTTGTATAAATGTCAATAACGACCATTCGTTGCTGCTGTGAGCTGTTTTTATATTCATGAGTCATTTATAACTTTTCTGTTGTACTGTTATGAGGCGACACCATGTCTTGTTCACTTTACTTGAAATATCCCATGGCCTTTCTTTTCGTCTCGCATGGCAAAACTGGGGTTCTTGTCAGAGTTTTAAATTACAACACAAATATATTATTATCACAATTATAATCTCTCACGTCATCTATAAATATGA
The DNA here is from genome assembly GCA_033675125.1 of Athetis lepigone. Taxonomy (NCBI): domain Eukaryota; kingdom Metazoa; phylum Arthropoda; class Insecta; order Lepidoptera; family Noctuidae; genus Athetis; species Athetis lepigone. Next base: position 10,362 of record JAWMCH010000043.1, on the reverse strand, counting down.
ATTTCTATTTCCCTTGGTCACGACATGCCGTGTGAACGGCTGAACCGATTTATTCTTTTTTCGTTGTTTTACTGTCAGAAAAATTCTTAATATCAATTTTAGCTAAGCTCAACGATAATTAACAAATGCTTGCATAGTTTGGACAGGTCCACTGAGGTTGTATGCTTATTGTACCAAGAGAGCAGCTTTGTTTCTAACCTAAATGGTCTTCGCATGATTTGTATGGACTATAAAAGAGACTTGGAACTCTGAGTTTCTTTCGGTTGTTTCTTTTCAGGGTAGCCAGCTAGAAAACACCGGCCCGATCACTTAAAACAGGGGAAAAATATAAACGAATGTTATTTTTAATCAATATATATCACGCCTGCAACACATTATTCACAGTTAAGTTAGGACAAATTAATTCGGTTCAGCCGTTGTTTATGCGCAGGTTGGCGTCAGTAGTTCTGGACAGATCCAATACTTGGAGTACCATTTGTACGAAGACAATGGGTACGTGGTCAGCGACCCGGTTGCATTTCTGACGATGCCCGCTATAAGGAACTGCTATGACAACCGGCGATGGCAGTATAAAATATTCAATGTCACTACGGATACATCTTCCAATACTTATTGTAGAGCACCAGGTATTTTGCTTTTTAAATAGCGTCTAAGAGTTTGCTTCGTTTTGTTTCATAAATATTCACATGAAATCATGTAAATATAAAAGAGTAATAATAAGCTTCTCCTCCGACTAGATTTAAGTATTTTACTTGTTATGGATACCTTAAGGTAGACTGGTGGAAAATGACTAAGGCATTAAGTCCGCCATTGTGCAATGTTTTTTTTTTTGTGCCTAAAGTTTTAATAAATAAATAATACTAATTTAATGCTGGTACATTTGGTATCGGGCACTTGCGATGATTGCTTGAATAGATCTTAATTTTCAGGATCACTTGAGGCAATATCGATGACGGAACAGATAATGGAGAGAATATCTTATGAGTTAGAACTAGATCCCTATCAAGTAAGGCTTAACAACATTGAACCGACGTACGTTGAAGTACAAGAGATGGCACTGATGCTACAACGAGATGCTGAATACAACAAACGCAAAGAAGAAGTACAGAGCTATAACAAACTAAACAGATGGAAGAAGAAGGGGTTGGGGGTAACTTTTATGAATTTTCCCGTAGCCACACTGCTTGATTACAGTGTTTTATTATCTGTTTATCATGGAGACGCTACAGTAGTAGTGCATCACGGTGGTATAGAAATGGGACAAGGAATCAATACTAAACTCATACAAGCTGTAGCGTATACACTCAATATCTCAATGGAAAAAGTAAAGGTTAAGCCTCCTACTTCCACTACAAATCCTAATAACTATACCACAGGGGGAAGTAGAACGACGGAGTCTGTGTGCTTTGGCGCTATAAAGTGTTGCCAGATTCTTTTAGACCGTTTGTCTGTTGTTAGAGAAGCATTAAATGATCCCACATGGGAGGTTTTAATTGAAGCTGCCTTCACTAGAGGTATAAATCTGCAGACTAGCTACAGGGTCACCAATAACGATCAAATACCGTACAGATCTGGTGGAGTATGCTTGACTGAGGTAGAACTTGATGTATTGACTGGAGAACATGAAATACTAAGAGTCGATATTATTGAAGATTGCGGGACGAGTATGAATCCTGAACTGGATATTGGTCAGGTAAGTTTAATAAAAAATATAACAAGCGCAACCAATGTCAGATAACGTAGATTAGATATAGTAACTATCCTGAAAAGTCTGAAAAAATTATGAAATCTATAATATAATGTAACAACAGCATAATTATTTGCAAGAAGTAATGCCAGTAATTTTTGTATTATTCAGATCGAAGGAGCCTTCATGATGGGGGTTGGGTACTGGACCCATGAAGAGCTGATTTACGATGAGAAGACCGGAGAGCTGCTCACTGACCGCACTTGGTACTATAAAGTGCCACTTACCAAAGATATTCCTATTGACTTCAGAGTCCAAATCAGGAGGAACTCCTATAATCCCATTGGTACTTTGGGTGCGAGGGGTAAGTGAAAAGTCAAGATATTCCGATTGCTTATTTTCATCAGCATTTTCGTCATTTGAAATGCCACTTATAATCATTATGTGAGACATATTATTATTCTCAATTACCTTAATATATTACTGAATTCTATTGGTTTGACTGGTCTGTTCTAATTGGTAGTGGCAAGAGGTATTGGGATCGATTCCCACCTGATGTAAACCTTTGTGTGATGAGCATGATTGTTTGTTCTGTGTCAGAGTAGTTTTCATTTATAATATGTATGTTTTTAAATTATGTAAGTATGAATATCAGTTGTCTGATTACCATAATACGATTTTTCCTAATTTTGGATCAGGTGACCAATGTCCAAAGATTTATTTGTTTATTTGTTATTTATTGGCACATTTCAGCCGTTGCCGAGCCTCCAACATGCTTGTCAATATCTGTAGCCTTCGCTCTCCGATTTGCTATTGCGGCGTCGCGGGAGAACACAGGTTATCCCAGAAACAAGTGGTTCCAAGTTGGTAAGTAATCGTGTCATTGAACTGCTACATTTTAAGAAGCAAGCTACTTGTATAAAATTCTCGTGTCACAATGTTAGTTACCTTACTCCTCCGAAACGGCTTTACCGATTTTCACCAAATTTTATGCACATTCTCTAGGTCTGAGAATCGGCTACTATCTATTTTTCTTACCCCCAAGTGATAAGGGTTGTTCATACTTAACATTTTTAACGCGGGTGAAACCGCGGAAGGCTGTTTGTATATACTTGTATGTAAGAGACCAAGGGTCAATTTTACTTAGAGGTAACTTGAAGCAAAAAAGTTAGCCTAGGTTTTCAAAGATTTGTGATACCCGTGCGAAGCTGGCCTGAGTGCTAGAATATGAAGGAAAGCCTGTTTCTTAAATGTTTTTAGTTTAGTTAGCATTATATTTATTAATCTTATTCTAAAGTATATTTTTAATAAATCTGATTTTTAACGTTTTTCTATTACAGATGGACCGTTCACACTTGCCGCTAATGTGTTAAAAGCAGACGCCAGGCTCGACGAATTTTTATTTAATTAGTTTTATTGTTGCACTTGTAATAAGTGATAAGGTGTTTCTAATAGCAGGCAATATTTTACTGCAATTGTATAACTTAACTATCATAAAATGTAGTCTCTTTGCACTATAATGCTCAAATTGCTTCCCCACAAATATTATTAACTTTTGCCACAATCTTAACTTCAAGATTGCCAAATTACGAACTGTTTGCATTCTTTTTACATTGTATATGTATATGTTTTATTTTAAGTATATTATAATAAGCTTTTCTCAGGTAGGTTTTATTCAGTGAGAGTCCGACATAACCCTCCGCTCTTCCCAGACGGAAAGCATCTACGAGGATTGGACCTTCACGAAAAAAAAAACGTATTCATAGATCACCTAATTTAAAATTGATTGTGTCTTATTTACAATTTTCAAACGTTTTGCGATGGAGTAAGGAACAGTGATGGAAGATACATCTACCTTCGATTTCCACTGGAAAAATATTACTTTTTAAATAGGTGCTTCATTATGATGAGATAGAAGCCTCTTGAGCTTCACCATGGTGACTTTTATATTAGGTATGTACTTCCTGTGTAAGTTTCAAATAAAAAGGTTTTATTTTTATTCGATGTTTTTATAATAAACTCCATAACCACTAAACCGATTAAGTTGAAAAGTTGCTTTGTATTAGGTGATGTAGCATATTAAAATTATGTATTTTAATGTAATTTAACAACAAAAAAATTGGAAATTGAAAAAACTAATAAAATTAAGAAAGAGGAACGATTTGTACTGTTGAGCGGTTGTAACAAATAAACTTAAGAAATACCAAGTAATCAAAGTCGCGGGGGACACCTACTTGTTTTGGCCTTGATGATCATAATAAAAAAATATATAGAAAAAAAAAACACCTAAGTAATTTTAAATATTTTAATTCTGATTCATAAATCACTTAATTAACATCGTTTTTAAACATTCAAGCATATTTTATATTCATTACCTACAACGACGTTCGACGATTCGCATAAAATACAAGTCCAAAAATGTTTTACTAAGGCGAAAATAAGAGCCGTTTTCTGAAAACTTGAAATGGCTTAGAAGAATATTTTCAGAGATCGATTCATCGAGTGACTTTATTGGTTATATACCAGATTGATTAATGCTAGGTACTTAAGGCACTTAGTACTTTGTGACAGAGGCCTCAGAAAAGACATATTTTAATTTAGTTCCTATAAAAAGGGGTACAAGAGCACATAGGTAAAATGTATACAAAGAGATTCTTTATACAGTCCACATATTTTTCTCGTAGGTATTTTTTTCTTAACTGTAAAACTATCTCTAAATCTAACGAGGTAAATGCAACAATAAAACAATTTTTAAAAGGTATATAACATTTTCTTCATGGCACTCTAATGAAGGTTCTTGCATATTTTGAGGTCAACTGTAATGGGTTTATATGTTAATTAAAAATATAATAACTATTAATATAACTTAATGTTATTTTATGCTTAGTTTTCATGTAAACTATTAACAATGTTTGATAAACAAAAAACATTTTCAAAATTAATATTTTTTATATTTTAAATGCAATAAGGCAAAATATTAAATAAAAGATTACAAATTCCATTGAAATCGGTGGTAGGTTTATTTTTGTTGTTTTATACTGTAATGTAACAAAAAAACTTTTTCTCATTCATAATTATACCAGTCGCATTAATAATTTTTTTGTATCTTGTTTATGTAAACTTATTTTAGTGTGTCTTTTGCAAACTTACCATTCAGATAAGTAAAGCATAAAAGTAAGAAATAAAATGTAAAATTAGAAAAAAATATGACAAATGAGAAAAATACAAAATAAATGAAAACTAATTTAAAAAAATATATTCGCATTTCTGTAACATGAATTATAAACTTACAAAACAATCGTAAATCTATTGGTACTCAACTATTTCAAGAAAAACATAACTGTAATTGAAAACTTAAAAAAGGACTCAAAATCTTACCGCTAAGTGTATGAGACTTAAACTAAACGTAATAACAATGTTTTTACATCAATGTTTGTCATGCATAATTTTATTTAGAAATAAGCTTTACGGCAAAACGATTGATCCAAATACATTGGAAGCAAGTCCAATAGTTGGAAGCAAAATTTAGACTCACCACGACGACAACATTTAGAAATATTCTTATATAAGTACTTAATTATAAAACTTTTAATTACCAGCTCACATAATTATTTTAAAAAATATTGTTTAATTCTATATTTATGTATATTGTGAGGCGGTATTTGTTGGTAATAAGGCACATTTCGTGACCAAAAATTTAAAAAAATATTTTATTTTCCGTAAAGTTATTTTTAAAAGTATTTCTTAAATGTATCAAAAATGCTGTAAATTGACTGTAAATTTAATGAACATTTAATTTAAAAAATGTGCATTTTAATTTTATAAAAATTTAAAATGTAGCTGATAATTAAGCGTTCTACCTACACATAGATACTGTAATAATTAAGAGGCTATTTAAGCTGTGTTGTACACTGCCGGCTTGTTGGCGGGGTCATCCATCTTCAGGTAGTAGCTTCTGATCACCAGCAAGAAGTAGATACTCAGAACTAGAAAAAAATAAAAAATAAAAATATATAAATAATAGAAATAACTTCAAACTTCAAATATTTCTTGCGAACATGAGTAGACACGTAGGATGTTATAAATAAAAGCCATGAATTTTTTTTTTGCATCTGGAAACTATCTACGGGACTTTCTTTAGTCCTCATTGTCTGTCCGTCTGTCTGTCTGTATGTCAACGTCAACGTCACATATACAGAAATAGTGCATGCTGCTTGTTAAAGCAGGTTTACCCAAATTTAAATTAGCCTAATTTTGCCTCTGGTGTTCCCAACCGCAATCACTTTTTCTAGATTGTAATAAAATAATACTACTTATAATAATACTCACGGATAGAGATAAGATCCCTGGCGACCCTGCCGCCATCTATAGGCGAGGACGCAAAACCAGCGAAGAACATGATGATGTACAACACGATGAAGATCAGGGTGTAGATCAGGTAGGCCTTCAGGTGACCGCGACGGTACTGTGGAGAAACATTGCTGTTAGACAATTTGTTATTGGAGTCTACTAGTGACCATTTACTTTGTCCACACCTGTGGAACTTATGCAAGAAGCTGTCTCCTCGCGGTTTCGACACGTTTTGTTAGATTTTTGGTTACTGCTCCGCTCACCTGGGTTACAGCGTGATGTTATGTAGCCTATGTCTTATTCTGATGTATAAGCTATATTACTGTAAAGTTTCATCAAAATCCGTTCAGTAGTTTAAGCGTGAAAGAGTAACAAACACACATACCTACAAACTTTCACATTTATTGTATTAGAAGGATTAGCTTTTGTTGTCATCATTTAAGTTGAAGTTGAGTACATGAAACATAGTCAACGGTATTCGGTTTAACAGTGTAGCTTTTTATCAGTAAAATATTTTTTAAATCAGATCGGTACAATTTACTACTTCTTAATTAGCCATCTCCATCTAAGGACTATGTGAGGGTCAGCTGCCAGTCTATTGGGATCCAGTTGAATACCAGTGTTATACATGGACGGACCGCCTATCAGACCTCCGCCACACAGTTACTGGATATACGATACCCCTTGGGTTGACTGATGGTTCAGATTTCCTGGCTTATGAGTGTCAAAGATCTAGGAAAGACAACCAGGATCAATGGCTTTACGTGCCTTCGAGGTATGGGATGTCAGTAATGCCCTAGCTTATTAAACAGACAACGAATTTGCTCAATTTCAAACCCGTTATTGAATGTAATAAAACAGGAAATAACTACACCAATAATCTGAATCACCATTAGGCAAAACTGATTGACATTTTCGAGTGTTGAAGTAAGATCATTCTTAATTCAAGTGATAACAATTTTTGGTGCTAAATTCTCACAACTCAGTAAGCTCAAATTAATCTCTTAACGACCAGGGGACAATGATGTCTTTCAATTGTGTCTTGTATCACGTGCGTACGAAAGTTAAAAGGAACTTCTAAAGCTCTGAACCGTGGCTTTATTGTTGGGAACGGCACTGTAATGAATTAAGTACTTTAGAGAGTCATTGGTGCCGATTCTCTTGTGCACAAACTAACGTAAATTTAAGTTAAGTGCATCTTTCTCTTTCCTTTTAATTAAGAAAAGGACAGAAGATCAAATATTAGTTAAGTCCTGTCAAATTTAGACACTCCATTGTTTATACTTGATCGAAGGATAATTTAGACGCAATTTAAAAACATGGCGTCTAAATATACGTCAATTTTCATCAGGCGCTGTCTAATTTGACAGGATTAAACTAAAATGTATCTTCTGTCCTTTTCTTTAAGAAATGGAAAGAGAAAGATGCACTTAACTTAAATTGACGTTAGTTTGTGCACAAGAGAGTCGGCACCATTGTTCAATTAAATTGTTCGTCGGAGTATAGGGGGGGGGGGGGGGTCTTACCCGTCCACGGAGCAATTTGCTCCGTGTACCCGTCATAACAAACTATTTAAGTTAATCAGTTCTTAGGGGGTTATCGTCAGTTGTTATTAACAGTATCAATTGAAGAGATACCAACAACGGTCAGAGAACTACTTAATATTTACAAAATTACGAGTATCTGATTTTGTAAATATTTTGAGCTTATACTTATTCCAATTTAAACGTGAACGGTGCTATTATTTAGTACGGGACATTTTGAGAACGGTGTATTTATAGAAAGGGACATTGTAAGAAAAAGTCGTTTGAGGAAGAGACATTCTAAGAAATTTGACATTATTTTTCTACTCTTATTAATTTAATATATACCATTATTATAAAGATGAAGAGTTTGTTTGGGTGAACACGCTAATCTCATGAACTGTAGTAGGTACGAATAAGAAAAATATTATGATGGATAGTCCATTTATCGCGGAAGGTTAAAGGCTACATAACATCTAGCTGCAAACTACGGGAACGGAGCAGTAACCTAAATCGCGGGTATAACCGTGTAAATGTTGTTTACAAAGATAACAAGTTATGACACGAAGTATTTATGAACTGGACAAGCGTTTAAACAATAATATGGTATAAATTTCAAGCAGTGTACCCATAAATTACATATATTTACACAAATTTAAATCTCTGTTTGCCATATTTGTTTACCAAATAAGAAGCTTAAGAAATACACTTTATGTACACTTTTCAATTTGACATTGAATATTAACGATGGCGTTTTCAATAGTACCAGAATAGTACCAATATGTGTGTCGCGGCCAGATCTCAAAAATAATTATTTCATGAAATGTTGTAACCGAACCATTTCATAATCAATGCTATTCACAAAATGGTAGAACCCTGGTTTCACATTTCATGAATGATCAATTTAAGATCTCATCATCTCCCTAGGTAGTCTATTCCCAACCACGTTAGCATCGCTTTCAGTCTAACCGAATGATTCAAAGTATCAGACCGCCACAACCCAGTAACTCGGAAAACAACACCCCTTGATTAAATTGATTGCCAGATTCAGCTTCTGGCTACCGGTAACGACCGTCAAAGTTATTCTTTAGGCTACCACGACACTTTCAATTTTAAGATCTGAAGTATTACTTAATGCAGTTCCGACAGGATGAAAAAGAATGTCATGTTCTAACCGAAACACTTCGTGAGTTAAATAAACTGTTTCATTAAATGGTTTTTTTTTATCAAATGACTTCTCCCGCCCTGGGCGGGGCGACAGGGAGTGTCAGACTTTTACTGACTAAAACCCACTTGTTCCTTCGGTTGGCCTTTATGTTCCGGGGCCGCGGTAACAATTACAACTCTTCCGAAACCCCGGTTCATGAAATAGTCGAACACTGGTTCAACATTCAATAAATTACCTGATGCAGTCCAACCAGCAGGACTATAGTGAATGCCAGGAACAGGATGAAGAAGACCAGCATGATCGCGATGACAGCGAACATGACGGCTCCAACTGTCTGCGTATCATCGTCCTTGCCTTGAGTGGTCACCACGCCGGCGGCAGCCAGCCCCAGAATGGACATCAGGATTATGGCAATGTTGCCGATCTGGAAAATGGTTGGGGAAACGTTGTTTATTTATAAATTTTACATTTATCGTGTGAATGGATTGAAACGTCATCATGAAAATATAAAGAGATAATAATAAAAAATAAATATAATATCTTCGGACAATTCACACACGGTCATCTGATCCCAAGCTAGGCAGAGCTTGTGTTATGGTAACTAGACAACTGATATACATACTTATATAGTTTATAAATACATACATATTATAGATAAATTACACCCAGACACAGAACAAACAATCATGCTCATCACACGGAGTTTGTCCTGGGTGGGAATCGAACCCACGACCTCCGGCTTAGCAGTCAGGGTAACTCACCACTAGACCAACAGGCCAGTCGTAGATAATCGAGAACATCGGATTATAAAAGGCAGATAAGGCTTAAGGCAAATAGTCTGCTTGAATGGGCGTTAGTTGAGCACACTCAATCTGTTTTAGTTAGTACTAATATAGGCTAAGTGATGATACTAACACAGTAGACCTTATGTAGTCTGAAAATAAATGATCATATTATAAAGGCCTCGTTACAGATATGTTCATATTTTTAGCTGTTTTTTAATATAATGTAAGAAACAGCTAAAATATGAACATATCTGCGACGTAGGTATAACACATCCGCTACCAAGCGAGCTTACTGCCAGAACTAATACCACGATCTAGGATCAAACAGACCGATATATAAATCGAAACAATTTCTATTTACTTTTCCGTTCACGGAAAATATTGTGTTCTAATGGATCAATATTTGGGACATTCGAAGTCTCAATCCAAACTTATAAAACATTTTTATTAAAGACACATCAAGATTTTTATTCTCTCTTCTTCTTAATCGTGCACTCTTGACAGAGTGGTCGTGATCATGGAAAGTCCTTAGTAGCAGCCCTTGCGATTTCTCTCCACTTTTTTCTATTAGTGGCGTTCCTCGCGCACTCCACGATTGAGCTGGATGTTACTGTTTTTATAGCATCCGTCCATTATAAATAGATTAGAAAATTAATTACCTAATAAAAAATAATGAATAAAATAAATTTAATTAGAATATTATTACACTGTAAAATTTCAGGCAATCTACTTTGGCAGTCCACTCATAGTCATTTTAGCCAGTCTTTTTTGCCACAATAGGGTCGGGCATAGTTGAAAAAGTTCTCACTACATCTCGCAGAAGAAACAGACAATATTCCTGTTACTGAT
>JAWMCH010000042.1:0-25000 GCA_033675125.1 Athetis lepigone | reverse complement strand
TGACACGAAGCTAATGTTAAAGGTTAAAAAAAATAAACCAATGTCAGTGTTTCTTTCTTAACACACAATTCAGTGACTCAGTTATGACTGTTATGAGTTATCACAATCACACACACAAAGGCTTGCAGACTTAACCTTATTATACAATTGGTACTGTTAATGATATTCCAGATGGTTGGTAACCTTTACAAACGATTCAATGTGTAGGAAGTGTTTTACCATTGTAACGACTGATGCAACATTCGACACGTTTCTATGACTAATAGTCAATGTTCCATGCGACCTATATGAAAGTATAGGTTCTATAAACTTACGAATGTTTGTAATGCGTGTGTTTGTCGTAATAAGTCGTTCAGGTAGGTAATAAACAGTGATATGAGTAGCTAGATTATTGACTTTTCGTACTTGCATTAACATGGGCGAACATGCTATTTTTCAACAACATTTTTAATCGTCACTGGTTACAATTTCTACATTATGATTTTGTATATTTTTACAATTAAAATAAATAAGCATATTTTTTCTATACTTTCTCATTTTAATCTATTGCTTTTGTCGTCTTTGATGTAGAAAATGATCGTCATCAAACATCTAATATAATAAAGTATCAGATCATTCGCTACGTGTTTTTCTTTCTCCATGTAATAATTTCTAAATTCTGGAAAATATATCATAATTATTTTAAAATTCCCGGCATTCGAAGACATCCATATTAACATATATGTTTGACGTCAATGACCTCAAATTAATCTACCTACGCCGATCTCTGCCTATAAAGCCGTGTCTACAACACTGCTTTCAGATCCTGGTTATAAAGAAATGGCTACAACACTAAAACCACGGTTTATAGAAAAGTGTAAAAGAAGAAGTACGCCATCGATTCCAAACTAATTGGTAGAAGAGCGTGTAGATGAATGATAACAGTTCTAAACTTCGAGGCCTATTTATTATAAGTTGCTGACATTATTGTCTGGCACGTGATAGTGCTGTTGAGGGCACAAGAAGACTGAGCCGAAAACTTTAGGAAAAAAGATTTGGCGGTCTGGCTAACCGAAATGAGTTGAGTGACCAAGCAGATGAAGGAAAGCAAAACAGTTGCAGAAACAACCTTCCAAGAGTAATCGAATGCTAAGCGTATGTGTTGATGTATTACCTGGATTAATTAAGGTAACTGTTTCGGCAAGTGGCCATTGAAATTGTAGATGATATTTAACACAGTGGAAATAACCTTGGCCAAAATTCCGAGAAAATTATAAGTGACGACGCCCACGCCTTGAACCCAAGCAAAAATCTATTTTAGGATCTAAGAAAAACAGGTTTAACTGAATATTCCATTTCACAGAATTTCGTTTTTATGCCCAAATTCTACTGATCATAGTTTTGTTACGGAATGAATTTGGACATATTTCACAAGAAAAATTTCTGACTTTGGATTCTATTAAGGTTCCCCAGATATAAAATTTACTATGCCAATCTTCAGCTTCAAGAAACGGTCAGCGGGTCAAATGTTAAGGTGATGCTCACCTTAAAATTTGACCCGCATTTATATTCTGCTAAATGAAGCAGGTTTCAAAGAATTCCAAGCATGTACGAACGAAGTACGAACATTTTTAAACTGACTTAAAATTTTGAGGTGCGATTTTTTCCTCCATTTACTTGGCAAGGGTGGAAATGCAATAACAGCGTTGTCTGCAACTTGTTTAAAGCGTCGACACAAAATTACGTCGTTCAAACTATTACATACCAGTTTGCACATCAAGACTTAACAAGGAAAGAAGCAAAGTTCGCCGTAAACTGGTCATTCCCGACTGCATACTGCATCTAGTAGAATAGATAAGAAATGGCGGGCTTTAACTGGGTCAGAGCAAGGCCCGGGCCGAATGTCTACGCCGCACCTGTATCTATGTGCTCTCATATTACGTATACACAAGTATGTAAACAAAATGCGACAATTCGCTCACCGTTCTAGGTTACATATGCATCGCACTCGACGTTTATTTGACCTAATTTATCGGTTCGTTGGTTCGTGTAAGTATCAACTTTTCGTGAATGGCGTCCGAGTGCCAGGAATCCAGGATCTTTTGTTTGTTGACATTCAGGGATTGCATCCGTCAAATTTTATCACTTTCTCGCGATAATGTGAAACATTTTAGCAAGATAAACAAAGAACCTAATTAACTTGAAATCGATTGTTTTGGTTTCGTAATAAAAAGTGCATCAAAGGTAACGGATGATATGGCACGGTGTCACTGCGCTTGTTTACGCAACGTGATCTCCGCCCTTGAGGTCAGAGATTGCGATAGATTCCGATAAACGCACGTGAACTGTCCGAGCCGGTCACACGGACGCATCGTGAGCACATGTCAAAACACTGAGTACCACACGTCAATCGATATTATCCAGCAGACGAGTTATCTTTTATCTGATAGTGATAAAAAATCGAATTTCCTCCTAGTTTTACACAATACTGTGACGTCAATATACCGAGAGGCAAGCACAAACTGCGATAACGAGTAACGACAAACAGTTGTACACACCTGTGAGTATAGTAAATATAATACTTATAGGGTACCTAATAAGAATTACAACAGTCGAAACAGCCACACGACACTAATTATAAAAATAAAATACACAAATGTCCTTAATAAGTAACGAATAATGCATAATCATAATGTTATGGGTATGTCGCAGTATGCGTTGAAGCGTGTCGCAGTGTTGCTTACCGAACGCACTAAAGTGACGGCGCGGAGAGATTGCCAGCGGAGCGTGTCGGCCAGAGTCCTGAGCAGGGTGGCGGTGGACCTCTCCCCTTTGCGCACCATCGTCCCGTCTTCACGCACGGCTGATGGGTCACTGCACCACTACTTGCGAGTTTACAAGCTAAACAGTTTACAAGCCACACGTTGCACTCCCTCCACGCGCCTTGACAGTTTTAAACGCAAGGCTAGACGCAGATATTCAACCGACACCTGACTCCACAGCGCGCGCGACGAGGTTCTTGTCAATGCGAATTGTATATTCATTGGTTAAAATGTACGAGAACAAATATATTGATGTAGCAACCGCAATAATCGGCTGCGAGGACACGACTGGCTCGTTATCGCTGCGATACCTATTCTCCAGCTCAAGTAGACGATTCCGCATACGTGAATAAAGACCGACCTCGTTGTTTTGGTCAGTTGACGTGCGTCCCACATGCGCCAGTTTGGGACTCTACGAGAATCTCTCACGTCAACACCAATAACACACTTAAACCAAAAAATTTCGGCAGTATATAAATAGTTGTATGGGCCCGTTGAACACAAAGCTGTGTTTCCATCTCTGTCTGTTGGGGTGACGGTAGCGTTCAGTTTTAAGATTAAGGACAGATGTTTCGGATGTGATAATAATTTTGTTCCTAAAATAAAGCGTCAACACAAAATATTTACTCACCGACAGGAATGTATGAGTTATCGACCTCAACGGCCTTAACAAGTCAATGTATTGGAATAGTAGCAATTAGCGCGTCATACGCGATATAGAATAGTTTCCAACAGCTCATTAATTGTGTGATGCTCGCGTTAGTGTAAGCAATTTTATTCCTTGGTGCGATTAGCATGGAATTGTTTATTCTATGAGCGAGTGTTTATAATTAGCTGGGGCGCCGGGATCGTGGCAGGAGTCCAGGTCGATCACTCGGCTAATATAACGGGTCCAGACTATATCGGGTGGTCGGTCGTTGACAGGGGCATTTTTCCGGAATCGCAAACGATCAACATTCCTCTCTGCGGTGGAGTTTGCGGAAAAAATAAAGATTAACGAGATAAATCGCACAAAATTGCAACAACTCCATTTCGATACACATCTTGATCGTAACTTAAAGCCTTACCGCACTTGTACTTCATATTGTTTTGTTACTAACTTGTTTTTAGCTAATAACATTCAATTAAGAAACGGTAAAAGGCTGGTTTACCCCAGTGCTACAACAGTTGTCACAAGATCATATATAACTGGTATGTACTTAATTAGACGGGGAAACCACACTAATACTAAGATTACCAGTAATAGAGAAATTTCTGTATTATGTGACTTGGGAGGATTTAGATTGTTAGGAATATACGTCTATTTAACACGATTATCGTATAACTGATGAATAATGTTCTGGAGCGGTAGCGCCTTACGCTTGCTAATACAGAATTGAATTCCGGGAATTCCTGGGAGCCAATTCTCGGTTTTAGAGATGATGTCGAATTCGACAAAAAAGTCGAATGACGTCATTTTTTCGTCAAATTTTAAAAGTTGCTATTCTGGGGATGTCGATTTCGACATTTGTCGAAGGCTAACGTTAGAGTTCATGTCGAGTGCTTCTGAGCAGTAGAGATGTCATGTCGATTGTAGAGATACGTTATTTCTGTGTGAATTCGTTTTGTTTTGGATTGTACCCTGTGTTTTTATTTCCTTATTTTTTTAATAAAATACGGCTTGGCATCTCATACCTAATGGAAATTCGATTTATACTTTTTGATTTGTGCATTGTGATTTTTTGAAACGACGACCACGATTTGACTTGAAACCACTGAAAGATGGACGAGTTTATTTGTTTATTAGAATTTCTATCTTGCACACCCTAAAATACCTAATTTACGTGTTTGTTGAGTGCACAATTATTGTAACCGATTTTATTATAATTGATTTTTTGTATGACTTAACTATTTTTATTTTAAAATAAAGAACTTTATCATTTACTTCCTACCTAACACTTGAATTCTGTCATTGACAGACAGTCAACTGTCAAACTGATTATTTTTACACTAAACGTTTCGTTTTATAATTAAATATTCGTATATTCAGCATTTTAAAACGAAATCATTCATTCACTTATGCTACTTTTACTAAGCTACCAAAAACGGAACGTGCGATTCTTCATAATGGTAACATTATCTTCACTCGACTCGACATTTTCGTGACATTTATTTCTATTTTGACTGAGAATACGGAATTCTGCTCAATTCGCCATTTTTTGGTAGAGATAGAGATATTTTTGAAAGACATAGAGATAGACTTACAATCTCGAACTCGAGATAAATGGCGAAAATCGAGAATTGGCCCCCTGGCGTCATTTAATAGCTGAAGCGTTAACCGTTGTCGTTGTAAATCTTCAAAGCATATTTTGCTCAAATGTTTACATACAATAACTACTTAGTATCTTGGTAAGCCAGCACTTTGACAAGTGAACAGTTTAGGAACTACTAACTAGTACCTAGTTCTATTAAGAGTGTACAATTTATTTAGATAAAGGATTACTGGTGATAGTTTTTTAGGAATTCTACCCCTAAAGAGAAAAAAATGGGTTGAACGTTAGTATGAAAATGGACGAGCGACGTTGCAGGTAACAGCAAGTTTTTTATTTAAAAATATTTTTTTATCGCAATCACTGTAAAAGATAACAATTTGCTAAAATCAGGATTAGCTTTATCAGTGGACACGGTCGATAGACACAAATGATCTAATTCACTTGGTCAATCAGCGCACGCTATCATTTCTTATCAGTCAAAAACCGTTGCGGTTTCTTAACTTTAAAGCGCCATAACAACGTATTCAGTTCGAGAACATTCGCGAATTTATGGCGCATTCCCAAACCACACAATGGACATTGCAATGCATTTATACTGAAAAATCACGATAGAATCACAATGTCCATATGCACTAATCTCGTGCGGTTTTCTTTGTCCAATCGCGTATATAAACAAACGTTAGACATGTACAGACAGAAAATCTGCTTTGTTGTCTGTACGTATCTAACGATTGTATATCCAGGCCCAATCCAGGGCTGTCATACATAATAGATACTTTCTCAAAAACCGATAGACAGTGGTTAGTGACCCTGACTGCTAAGCCGGAGATCTTTTCCCGGGGTTGGATTACCACCTAGGACAAAGCTTTATGTGATGAGCATGATTTATTTATTAATTTAAATAAATTATCACATCACTGTGTCTTTCTTTATTCTTTATTGCACAAGAAAAACAATACATA
Organism: Athetis lepigone; assembly: GCA_033675125.1. Lineage (NCBI taxonomy): Eukaryota > Metazoa > Arthropoda > Insecta > Lepidoptera > Noctuidae > Athetis > Athetis lepigone. Next base: position 18,985 of record JAWMCH010000042.1, on the reverse strand, counting down.
TAAAATAGCAAAAATATATGAGTAATATGTACAATGGCGAGCTTAACCCAAATTTGAGTTATCTTCCAGCAAACCTTAATTCTTGGATATTATATTATATTATTAATTCTATAAAAGAGATTGCAATAGAGGATATGGCTGTGTGCAATAACAATACAATTTTAACTTAAAATTAAATTATGATATAAAAAATGTATACATACTATAAATAAATAAATACATATAATATAAAATACATATATATATCAATCAACAGACAGGAAATGTTCCCTAATCCTCCTCTTGAACACCTCTAACGAAGGGCTATCTCGTAAAGAGTGCGGAAGTGCATTCCAAAGACGCACAGCCTGAACTGTAAATGATCCATCATACCGACTTGAAGAGTGAGAAGGAAAACGAAGGAGAAGAGATGATGTAGACCGACAAGGTTTATCTCTCGGTACAAGAAACTCAAAACGTTCGCGAAGATAAGAGGGCGCCTTAGAATTGTGAAGAACAGAAAAGAGAAAAGAAAGAGTGTGACAATCTCGACGCTGCCGAATAGGTAGCCACTTCAACTGCCTCCGAAACTCCGACACGTGATCGTATTTTCGGAGGCCGAAGATGAAGCGAATACATAAATTCTGCAGACGTTCAAGCTTGTTAAGAAGTTCCTCAGTCGCATCAAGAAAACAGACATCAGCATAATCTAGAAGAGGCAGAAGAAGAGACTGAGCAAGAGTAATTTTAGTTTTAAAAGGCAGAAACTTCTGTAGACGCTTAAGAGATTGATACGAACAGAAAACCCTCCTGCTTACTTCAGCAATGTGAACATTCCAAGATAGGTTACAGTCCAAGAATACGCCTAAATCCCTTACTTTACTGGAATAATCTATAACAGTACCTTCAAACAGAACAGGCGGAAGGGAGAGATTATTCACTAAATTGACAAAATATCTACCACCAATAATGAGGGCTTGTGATTTTGCAGGGTTTACTAACAGTCCAAAACTTTTAGCCCAGTGTCTGGGTGTAATTTATTTATAATATGTAAGAGTTTATTAATCATTAAGTATGTATATCAATTGTCTGGTTACCATAGTACAAGCTGTGTGTGTGAATTGTTTCAAGATATTTTTTTTATGAAGTAGAATTTCAGTTAATCAAAATCTCATTTGAGCATCTATCAGTGTTCAAGAAAGCTTTCATCATTATCTGACGGCTTGTATACTTATCTACTTCGCTGCCAGTACATATGAGTAGACACACGTACATGAGTAAAGCAAATGCATAAGAGAGGCGTCGCGACGCAAGATCACCCCGATCCCCGACCCTACCATTCCTAGATAGAGCACGATGCTTAAAGAATTTCATTTCATCCGGTACAGATTAAACGGAATTCAATTTTCATTGTGCGGTACTGATTACTTACGTGCACATACCTTTGTGTTTTACGATAATTGTAATTGTTGTTGCTGTCTTTGGAAATTATTTCGTTTCACGTGTTTGTTTATGTTTAATTAAATGTTTTGAAATTGTATTAGGCGTGAACCCAAATAAGTACGTTTTCAGAGGCCCAACAAAGTTGCTTCTCTCTTTCAGCGGGCACTACCTCATGAACCATATCACAATAATAAGAAGAGTGTATTTCTTTGTCAGAAGAATTAAACGGATAATGTACGAGTATAATTCTTTGTTTTTCTCGATTTTAATATTATATGGTAGCTTTATGGTGCCAGTACAGAACCGTTCCTGTGCGAGGACTCACGCTTTGACGAAGTTTTTGGTCAAGGTAGAGTGTTGAAACTCTTAATTTTTTTTAACTCTCTTTAAACATTTTAACTTCAAAACTCTAATTTGTAGAGTCTGTTCAATAACAATACATTCTAAGGTGGTATATCATAAATCGGTATAATACGTGACATTGCGTGAAGGTATCGACGTGTACAAATAAGGAAACACATTAACCATGGCTGGTTGGTCAGATGGTGAAGTGTGACGTGCGTGCTACGTAATTAACGTCAAAACGCTCAGCAAGATGTTTTGCCATGTTAGCGCGGCGCCGTCGCTGATACTCACACCGATTTGTAACTAGAAACACTAGTAAAAATATCTTTTATGATAGCTTAGTAAGTATTATTAGGACAATGTTTAGACATTTTTCATTTTCCTTCATATGCTTATCTATCTACTTATTCCAATTTATATTTCTTTATGTAAACAAAAAAATGTCGTTAAAAATTATAATGCTTAATCATAATGGGCAGGTGGCTTTTCAGCGCATTTATTCATATTTATTTTTAGAATCATTATTGTTTGAAAGTGTCTACAGCTGAAATAGTAAACACTTACGTTCGGTATGTTTTGGAAGGATAAATCTGACCGTGGTATATGAAAACTGAAATCCAAAAAAAAGGATGGTTAAACTGAGTATTAAATAGTCCCTTCCAATTACTACAAATAAAATTATATTCTGAATAAATTCACAACATCTAAATAATGTAGGTTGTAGATACTAAGACAGAGAAAACAATACTACTAATATTGATCCAGTTCTTTCTATGCATACCGCATCATGCACATTGCATGCAAATTCCTTTATTTACTAAGCATATCATAAAGTAAATTATACAAAGCGGCATTGATAGTATTCTCAGATACAAAGAGTTAATGGTCGCATCAACCAACAGGTTATCGTCAGTATCTACGCGGAAAATAACGATATAAATACTATTATAGTTTACACGTGTGAACGGTTATGCTTTTAATATACTTGCAACTGATACTTTTACGCTATTGTTGGGTTTATTACTCAACTTTAGCGTTTTGCTTGTGTTAAGAAAGAATTACGGAACGGTGTGTGTGACTGAAGACTACAAAATAATTTCCTAATCAATTTCAGTTTTCGTTGCTAAGTCCAAAATTATTCAATGTTTTGTTTGTGTGCCCTTATTGAAACTAACGCGATGTTTTGGCAACAACGACGTTGATTTCAGTAAGGCTAAAAATACACTTCCGACTTCGATGATTTAAAATTATAACAAAATCGATTGTGAAACATCTTTCTATTTTTTTGCTTTTCGATAGTCTCCCGAAAAAGCCACACGCTTTTAAAAAACGCTTTTATTCGACAACGTGTAAGAACTTGGCAAAGGAACACTAAATAACTGCCAATATAATATTTAATCAAATATTTTACATACAATTGAGTCAACACGTTTAACGGTATACGGCCTCAAAAACATAATAATAACTGTCAATGATAACCGAAGAGATGTTCCTCACGCTCTTGCCGCCAAAAAAAGTGCACGGTTCAGTCAGTGTCGTCTCACCAGTATTGACAGCCTAAAAAAATGGCGTACTTAACCTTTGACACAAGTCTTTTAAGCAAATAAATCGACTAACACTAAAATCTTCAATTCCACTGACATCTGAATAATTACATATCTATCTCTAAACAATTAAATGTCAAACTCTAATATTCGTTAAAATGTGTAGCGACAACAAACGTAACAACATTTCACATTGTCGTCTTCCAAACATCTCCCGCAACCATAAGGACAATGCACGAGTCTGTTAGTACGCAAACAGACCTTAGACCTCACATAGAGTGGTTACCGAAGCCGGGAGGTTCCAATCATTACCGGCCCATTTATTCGGCAAATTGCCTCCATCGATAACCGTTCGCGGGTCGCGACGCGGCGAATAATTTCCATTATTTCCTTTATTCGCCGCCCGACGCCCGCCGGCTGTGTTGACGAAGACAACCGAGAGTTGTTGTCAAGTAAACATATTGGGGTTTGTTGCTATTGCTATGATTAATGTGTTTTTGTACAAGAAAAAAATGTACACTCTCGAAGAGAATAAGTTAATAAATTCCGAACACAGGCAACAAAATCCTATTTGGATTTTGATGCCTGTGGAATTTATTACCTAAAACGCGTCTTAAGGAAGGGGACGGAGTCAAAGGATAAATAATGAACAGCGACATAAACAACAATAAATGTCATTCACAGTATTTAATAGCTGTTGCACGTGAGAAACACTTGAAACCATCATCAAAACTCACAAGTTATTGTTTACGTTTCTCATAATATCTAGACTCGTATCATATTTTATTACCGCTAATGGTCGTACTTGCAATGGCAATAGAAATTAAATGCCATGAGCACACAGAATCGTGGAACGATTCGTATAGGCCGCAGGCGATCGGATCACGTGACAGGATTGAGATACCATCTCGGGTTTAATAGAGTTCTTTGCTGCACTCAATCATTGCCTCTGTTAGTTCGCAATTGAGGCGCAGACAGCCGCGATTTACGACGCAAGATCGAACCACGTTTTTGACAAGCCTCGAGAAGGAACTAATGATATAACTCGGGAAAAGGTAGTTCATCCCTCGTTTTTAGTTAAAAAGTTCACGTACAATCTGTCAATTTGGGTCAGGCTATTGGTATTAGATTATCGAACGTAATCAAGTAGATATCCTCGAGTTCAACAATAGGCAATCGAATCAATTATCGTTACCTACGCAACAAGATTCGACCATCCAAATCTTGACTTCGCGAACGGGGTCGTCTACCCTTTGGCGTGTAATCGAGCGAGGGCTATATCGGTCAATAAATCCACCGGTTCACAGTGCAACGTACAATTCCAGCTATTAGCCGACAGATTGGCTGCAGGCAAGACGATGGTGAATTCCACAGTGACGGATGCCACAGTGCAACTGGCCTTCAAGCCGTGGGCTAAATTTAAATGCAAATAAATACACAAGCGTTGCTAACTAGACATGTCTAATTATTATCTCATAATTATGCAATGTGCTCGATGCAAATTTAATGACAATAAATTCTTTGTCTACCGACTGTGCGTCTAAGCTGAAGTTATTAGGAATTTGATTGTTTTGATAACAGTGACGTGTCCTTCCGTCCTTCTTATTGTGCACAGGACTTTGTATCGGCAGAAGCCGGTAACCCGGCCGCTAATAAACATAGGCGCGCTGTGGACTCGCCTGTTCTGATAAAGGCGTCTGAATGTCAACGCACCCGCCAGTCACCTTGAGCCAACGAACCACCTAGGTGAACGAGAGAATTTTGGCCAATGTCACACTATCTTATCGCAATTTAGGTATGTTGATGAGGTTAACTGGGAACCTGGCACCGATGACCGATCAAATGCATTCAGGTGCTATGCCTAACAGATAAATTTGAGCCTACCTCACAACTGCAACAAGTTATTCTCATATTATTACATGGCAAGTAAATGTATATTATCTTCTTGATTTGAAATACGATACTTTACTTACGATTGCTTTGAAATAGATTTGCAGCCAAATTGCTTAAAACACTTACGATGACAAACATTTTCTTTGTGAGAATTTGCGAATGTTCATCTGCTCTAGAACACTTAAAACGCAGTGAGTAATGACGTTATTTACGTCGTCGAGAAGATGAATTTTTAAAACATAGATCTGAAGGAAGTCCAATTCGTAAGTGTGTCACGCAATTGGATAAACGATTTAATATAAAGTAATAGAAGAACATAAATAATAAACGCATTAAAATGTTAAATATATCATTACAATGATCAATATACATTATCGCAAAAATAAAGTAAGTGCGATAATGTCATTATTGTAACACCTCACGGTTACCTCTACGGTTTGTTTGATTACGTGTTTCAAGTTAAACACAGACTTATATTGGGTTAGCAACAAAACGTATTGCCATACGTAACAGTCCTGCATGCTCGATCATGTGTAGTGGAGCAAACGTCATGACTACCGTCCCCAGACGTTGTTGACATAAGTAATAGTATAATTAAATGTAACCGCGACACTCTGTTACCGGGTTCATGCTACAATCGTGAAAGACGAGAACTAAAGTTTCACGCCAATTACATCGTATGAAAATACCGCGATACCATGCAAAATTGAAACTTAAACCGCTACTCTCTAGAGACTGTATCCAAACTTAATGTAGTGTCGTCTGAAAGTTTTGCGCCTTTGATACTTGCCACCTGAAAATACATTTGGGTAAAAGAAGAACTTCGGTAAAAGCGGTCAGGCTGTGGCCTCACGTGACTTGGAATTCACGTGATTGGTAGACGTCGATCTCGCAATAGTTGATGTAGCTTGATGCATCTCAGGTGCCAATGAGGCTGCTCCAGTTAGCTGGCTTGGATCGATGTCGACGTGCCGAAATAGCTCTCGCGGCCGCTCAGAATACACCCGCAAGGTCGCTAGCCGACCTGTGCCCTCTTTATGACCCGTCGCGTATCTTACAATGCCTTTGAAACCGGCGCGCACCTTTGTCTAATTATAAATTATTCGAAGATGATGAGGGTTTTTGGAGATCGATTCCAAAAACTGCGGTTCGGCAAACTGCTTTAATCATAATGATTATTAGGTGGGTGCTGTTTGGTTTATACTCCGTCTATTACACCGCAACATATTTAGCGAGTGAACCGTAATGTGTATCGAATCACATCATTAAAAATCTACTCACTGTCACGTTTGTATGCAATTCGACAGTGGAGGGGTACGAGAAAGTTTGCATTGCGTTTCAAGACCAAAAAAGTGCATAAGGGGTCCGGAACTCGACTGAAGAATCGTGTCAACTGTGTGCAAACTCGACTGACAAGTGGGAACTTGCCAGGTTTTAAATTCTCGCGTTATCCGCTCATAATTTATAATCACTTGATTAATTATGGGATGCCTTGCTTCATGGCTGAGAAAACACGGCAAATAATTTTCTGGCAGATAGAGACGTTTTGACAGGTTAGTTTTTCTCCAGTTTTCGGTCCATTAAAACCGTAATGCGGTCAGCGAGAAACAAAAATATATTGTTACGAAAAATGAGAGACGTAAACACATGAAGAGATAATTTGTTTCAGTAATAGCACGTGTTTATTATTTGTCTGTGCCGGTTTGAGAATGTCCGTCAGGTGGTCCATCCGGTTGCGAAGGGGTAACTGAGGAAATTGTCAACGTAATATTTCGGGACGAAAATAGAGATAGTCAATCGAACCAAAACTGAATACTGACGATGCACTTCATACAGTTTAATCTGCGCGTGCTGAATGCACGTTACGAGATAAGATAAAAAATATCAGAATTAACGATTGGTTATAATAAACATATTGATGCCAAATTGCATCGTATACGTGCATTAAAATTTTGTTACTTTTGTTAGTTTTTAACGGTTTACAATATAACGTTATTTACTTACAAATAAAGCAATTTTTAATAGACAACAAGTAAATAAAGGCAAAGGACCGATTGAAATTGTCTTACGTTTTTTAGGTAGGTCATCATAACTCACAGTCTAGTCGCGATATAATTAGCAAAAACAAATAGTTGCCGTCATCGGGTACACGACGTGAGTGGAGCAAACGTTAAACTGATAATTCTTTATTTAGATTAGCGAGTGGAGCGCTCACTGAGGTCTTCTATTTTAAACTAATTTGGTAAGTTATTTATAGAGTAAAAGTATGACTCACTGGAGCTGGCGATCGCCGAAGAATTATTAGACAACAAAAGTATTGCGAAAACTGTTTTAAACAAGTATGACTTAACCTATCGAGAATGTGTTCCTCTGACTAGTTTTAAAATTGAAATGGAAAAGATTGGAACAAATGTTGAACATCTGCACGTGACTCAGGTGTGGTCTTAAATAACCAACGCTGTCTAACGAATATATTTTTCAAATGAGTAGCTGAAGCTTTTTTAAATACTCTTTTTTTTTTTCAAGAAACTGCACGTCTACATGCAAGGCGCAGACAGTCAGTCATAACATAACAACTGCATCGTAATAATGTGTCTGGGTTAGCATGCAAAAAGCTTGTGGTAACCCCTGTATAATCATGTATCTGGTCTGCTAGCTGGATGCGCAGACGCGGCAACTGGAGCGTTGCGGCGCCAGCGGCGGCGGCCGGCGCGCGCGCACTTATATTGTTCCACCTTTACCGCTAACTTCATTATGACGTTTTGAAATTCAAATAGCATATTGCAAATATGTACATTTTTATAATGTGTAACGTACACTGGTCTGGACAGAGATAAGTAGTCGTAACCGATTGCGTTATTAATCATGCGCACTTCCTATCTAGTTTACATAAAAATTATGCTAAGAGAATCGACTTACTTCATCGGCTCATGAAACAGCAAAAAGAGGTTCTGTGGAATAAGAGTTTTTCGAAAAGTTTTTACTTGTATAGGTTCAACAAAACTGGTCTAGAAAACATTTCGGGAATTTCCAATTACTCAAAACACTAAAGTTAGATCACATAACATGATTAGCGTCAAATGCATATAGGGGGGTTTTATTCCTCACCACGCTACCGAGTCCATCAAATAGATCGGGGTTCCGATACGGCCTCAAAATAGTCGTTCGGTAGTGTACGCCCGTGTTTCGCATTACGATATTGGCCTTCCCATCAATTTTATTCGAATAGAGAGGCGAATTTGTCGTTTTACCGGTGCATTTTATTTATACTCATTGATGACAACCACACTTCGAGATTTCTAAGAATATCGCGATAAAATTATTCTGCTTCAATGCAAATTGGTTCCAGTTATGTCTAAAAGTACAATGCTCTGCTATGATCATTATAAATATCGTACCCAGTAAGTATAAACAAACTAAAGCCTTTGGAAAAAACAGTAAGTCGGTAGATTGATATTAACCATTTATCTTTAAATTATGGTATAATGAAACGGAACAACAAAATATCACGCGAGGAAATACCCAGAAACACCAGACAGAAATAGTTTTTTTATTACTTTTTAATACCAACACGAATTAAATTGTTAATATCAGGACATAAACAAATACCACACACAACGAAGAGGGCAATGACTAGAAAATTAGCGCGTAAATCAAAATTGATTAGACAAACATAATTGATAGTCTGATATCATAGCAATTCAATCGTCCAAATAAAAACATAAAATCTAGATCAAATTAGTTTGATTTAGAATGTTTTACTGCTATCTATAAATAGCCCAATAATAGCCGGACAGCAGTAGAGAAGTAAAAACAATATTGACATACATTACGCGTCCCGTATTGCGAGTTTTATTAGCCCCTGTATATGTAAAGCGTTGTATGTATAGGTATCGGCGGAGTCCATCGCAATATTGGGCCATCAATCTCCGGGCCAAGATAATGGTGCCGCGGTGGCGATGTAATAGTTCCTTGACCGGCTGATTGAAATATCTAGCAGCCTCACGTGACAGCCGCGGCCAAAATAATCTCACATGACGAGGCGAATCAATGCAATCTTATTTAAAGCACAGATCAATTAAAATATTTGTTGCTGATGTGGTTTGCGTAACGACATTCACATTTCTTTTTAAAGAATCAAAGTAAAAGTCTTGTAATAAACATTTAACAACAAGATAGCCTTAGATTTATCTACATAGTAACTGATACTTGAGACATACATAGTTACTGAGGCTTTCAATACTATTTTTGGATCGTATATAATTGGGAATATTGGGATTCTGAACTTCAGAATCCCAATTCAAACAAGAAGTTTATGAAAGTTATTGGTTGGCAACAAACATCAGCATCAACCTAATTTTAAATTTCGGATCGATATCGGTCAACTTTAGCCGATGACGTATCGTGAGGTTCATTACTGATTTATGATAACTGGCTTTAATAAAATCGAGTGGCTTCTGCTGTTGTCCTTTTTTGGGGGGATTCAATAATCCACGACTATGTCTGTTGAGTTACTTACGAAATATTCAATCTTACGTTTCGAATAGCTAATTCGAGTTTTGATGTGTCAGTCTCATAAATAACGGAATCGATCAATTGCGGCTCTTACCTGAAACAAATGAAAATGTTGTATTAATACACAGGTTTTTATTCTGACGTATACAACAGTGAAGTGAGTTGGCGTACGAAGCGGGATCGATACGAGATGGCCGGGCGAATCATGCAAGTCATTCGGGTCGTCAACATCGGCGTGTTTTGACGTACCCACCACCATAATGACGTCTACTGTCTATATAGCTGCTATTATTTCGGGTCAGCTTTGCTGTGAAAGAATTTTTTTCACGATAAATTGATGTTTTGTTACGTTGTGCGTCGTGTCGTGAATCATCTGAACGCGATGTGATGTAATTTTTGTTTATTTCTAGGTTCGTTGCGATGTTTTTGTCTTGGTATAAAATTCCCTGTGGTATAGAAATGTTGTATGAATACTTAATTTTGGATGAGGTTAGGTTATTTTGGAGGCACTCAGCTCGCAAGCCTTTTTTTGGCGACGCTGTTGTCAATCAAGTTTTGTTACCGTTATCAAGTTTAAAACAATTGTCTCAAACAAAACTTGTCACCTAAAGTGATGTTATGAATGAGAATATTCTGTGGATTCTAGTAAAGACCACTAGAATCCACAGAATGTGGATTCAGGACCTGCTAATACAAAATTTCATTCAAAAATTTAATCTAACTTATCATTATACAAACACATATTTGACGCGATAATATACCTATAGTGTGTTTTAACAAACATGAAATAACAAACACACGTCACACTTGATGACGTCGCGTTGAAGACGCAACAAGGCACGCATTAGTGACGACAGTACGTATCCCAACAACAATAAAATAGAAACCGTTCAATCATCGATTCATCACCGTCAACCTTTTGTAAACGTTACAGCTCGTAAAGTTTATACAACAACACATTGACCGGTAACATAAAAGCGCGTACACACGTGGGACGATATAAATACTATGCCAAATTGCTTGAGTCCCGTCGATTATCCCAACGGCCTCTCTGCATGTGGCCCGTAGGGAGGCGCGTGCACCCTATCTTATGGAATTGTCTAATTTATCACTAGAGATTTATGTAGGCAGCGACGCGCCCGCATACACTGTGTGCACAGCTTATATTGGTTCCATTATAATATAAACTTACGCGAGGGATAGTCCTGGCCGGTTAGCGACAATGAGAAAGTTATTACTGGAATTGTCATGTGGACACGCTTTGTCGCGCTCACTCCATGGGCTATTTAATTATGCTAATGTATTGAATATTGCTTCAACAGTTGCCTCTAATGTTTTCACTCGAGTTCTGTTTATTAAATTCTGTCAAAGTTCAGATATTGAGTGTACGTCATTTCTTTTGCATGTTCCAGCATGCATTGATGGTTTATTCATTAGTTTGTATATTAACTCTTTTTATACGACCTACGATGCCAGTGAAACGGTATTGAATTTGAATTTTGTATGGATTAGCGGTCGCGTTCATACGCGTTAGATAACTTATAATCGTGTGCATCATTTATTATCCTGGCTACGTTATAAGTCCACAAAAGAAACGTAAGTAGGTAGCGACTGGCAATACAGGAAATAGGAATAAATTTTATTACCGCAGGGATCACGATTTCCCTATTCAAATTGTTTGTAGGCTTTGATTTATTATGACAGACCTGTTACTAACCGAAGCTTACTTAGCTTTAGGCAAAGCCTTCTTTTCAATGAATCAAAAAAGTACTTACACATCTCGGTTCTCTGAACCTTCCACATTAGTGTGATATCCTTGACATGAAGAAGATCATAGAGATGTCAATTTCCGCGCAGCTTAAGAAGACGGGGCCTTATTTTCTCGAGAAAATATGTCCACATACATAATCAGGTTTTATGTGGTTGTGCAGTCAATCGAGTTGGGCTCAATCAAATCGAAATGATTAGTGGTCTTCAGTAGGGTAACGGCATTTGGTCACGCGTGCTAGCAACTGATCAGACGCCAGTCCCCACTATCGACGCCAATTAGCTGGACATATATAACAAGACAATAGCTATATAACACGCTTTATAGATATTAAATAAATTGTGAGAAACTAGCGAACATAATAAAATATTGCTTATTTGCTATTAATGATCACGGCATTTTATTAGTGAATCGTGTTTTTTTTATGTGTCATTATGAAGATTAATAGAAAAGAATTCTGGCAAAACTTCAGTTTCAAAAATGATTAGATGTTGAAGTTTGCTTTGTGTGATTAATTTGAAACAAGTGACTTGCTCGTATATTCTCTGATACGATTTATAACATCTAAAATAATATCATTAAGAAAATAATTATTGAATAACACACAGTGGTCATTGTTAATAACACAAATAAGAGTAAGCATTTGTCGCTATCACTGTCAAATATGAAAGCCAATTATAAATTAGATGCAATTTTTAACAGATTGAGAAATTGCAGGAATTATAATCCAGTTTGCATTAATTCGAGAGCTAACAAGAAACTCGATTCTGTTTTTTCTCAGCATCAATATAGTGAATTTAACGAACTTAATGGATTTTCTTTTTGGAAAATTAATATCGATAAACATTTATTACGAGCACGGGCCCGTTCTGTTGTGGATCTAAGGGCTGGGAGCCCTCTTCCGCCCCGATGGTACGCAAACACGTTTTAAATTATCACAAGCAAAGATTGTAAGTAAGAAAACGTTATTGTGACAGACGCGCCCTGGCCGACCCGGTGCCAACTTCGTACGGACACGGATCTTTACTAACTGGAAAAACTTGGAAAACTACTAAATATCAACGGTTTAACTACCGTACCCGCGGCGTCACAGACTATTATAAAATTAAATATCCTTTTAGTATAGAGTTTACCTCATAGTAACACAATTAGTTAAATAAATAGTTAAAGTACTACTTACTTTCAAAATACATACAATTTAACTTTTGTAACGACGGTAAAGATTATTTTATATTTAACTAGCGACCTGACCCAGCTTCGCACGGGTGTTACAAATTTTAAAAGATCCCGGCTTTTCTCTACTACCTATATTATGAGCTATGAGGGAGACCTTTGCCCAGCAGTGGGACAGTATAGGTTAATAAAAAAAATGCATGTATTATACATATAAACCTACCTTAAGAATCACTTTATCCATTAAAAAAAACCGCACCAAAATCCGTTGCGTAGTTTATAGTATGCTTAGATCTTTAGATCTAAGCAGCATACATAGGGACAGACAGCGAAAGGCGACTTTGTTTTATAATATGTAGTGAAAACTAATCTCTGCATTCAACAAAACTGCCCAATAGGAATATTCCTATTATAGATACTTTATTTAGCGGCGATAAAATGATAAACCAAAACAATTCTTTCTAAGTAGAAGTTTTATTGTGCGTAAACAACATGAGGTAACTCGGTTATAAAAGCACAATAAGGAACAAATTTAACAAGATATACGATATGATGTAAAGGCCAATTAGAGATAAAAATTCATCCAGAAATATCACTGGTCAGGAAAGTTGTAGTAGCGAGTAACTTTAGCCACTACGATGCCGATGCAACTCGTCTATTTATAAACTTTGCATCGAATTAAAATAACTAAACACTAAAGACGGGCAGGTAGCTTGGCGTGAGACCTATGAGCCGTAACGGTGGCCTTTATACACAACATTGTTTTTTTTTTCCTATATTACCATACAGGAACTAATTATGGATATCGATTGATGGTAAAAAACTAAATAGAAATACGGATTGGATTACAATTTCGAACAGAGATAAATAATAAAAGGAATGAATAAGCAATTCAAACGGAATAAAATTTAAATGAGTATTTCATTGGTAACACCAAAAAACTGGGAGTAAATGATTATTAATTACGTTAAATGTTGTGATTATCAATCTGAATTAGTAAGTGTTTGTCTGTACCTAAGTGGTTATTGGTGTTATTTGTTGTTGGCACACGCACGGATCAGTTACCCCGACAAGCAGACGACACCGGCGACTGCATTCTGGGCCGATTGGGCAACGCTGACGAAACGTTTGGATTGAGCGGTAACTGCCCGATCGAAGTTCACATTCATAATGTGTACATTCTTAAACAGTAGAGCTTAATCTTTCCAGGATGCAGAATCGAGGTAACCTGATTATGATTCCGTAAATTTGACTTTTAATTTAACACGAGATCGAAATCGCAAGAAGAGATAAAATTTCATAAAATACGTGACTTCTGAAATACATTTCATATGACTAAGCAACAATAAATGCATTGAAATAAAACAATGTACCAGGAATTTAAAGGAAGAAATGCAGCCGGCTGCGAGACAACGTCGTTAAAACCAGATCGTGTCTGGAGCGAAAGTTGCATCGGCTCAAATCAGATGCAGACAAGAGAAATCCACTGCAAAGTACACTCGATACAGGTCTGTTCCCGTAACAACCGCAACCGTCGAGCAACAATTAGCACTCGACGTAAATGTCACGCAAACGTCTCCGAGAAAGTCTGAACGCTTCTAATAGTTCTAGAGACGTCCTTTAAAATGCACTTTTATATCCATTCAGAAATAGGTCACGGAGAAGTGGTAGACCTAGTACAGCGGCGCGCTATGCACTGTGATTGTTTTTCACATATTTATGGATTACTGCTTCAATTGCTTGAATATGAATTTCGTTATGAAAAGAGTTCGCAGAATTTATGACTGTGCATGGCTGTGTAGCAGTAGAAATGCATTGAACCGTTGTAAATAGATAATCAAAGTTGGCAAGAAACTGATCAAGAAGAAGCTATGTTAGCTGTACTTTTTATAAAAAGATTTCAAGCAGTCCAGTTTGAAACTGCTACCCTAAGCAACTTATAATTTGATTAAAACTACGCAATTTTTCTCTCTTAGCACAACTTTCCGCCAGTTAGGCCAGCTAGCGGTGAGGCAAGGTCCAACATTTTCTGAAACTTTGTGCATCAATTACGATTACAACAGACTACAAAATCGCCGGGTAATTTTGGTTGCATTCTTTACATGTTGAAATAGCACAGAATAACGGTACAGGCTCACTGAAGCTGGTTTACGGGCGAATTGTCGTGACAAGCAAGGAGCTATTTCAGTCAGTCTACATCCCGTTTCGGAACATTAGCATACACCGAACCTGGTATAAATAAAGGTACTAAATATAAATAAAGGCGCGGAGCGCGCGACGTTTAGCACTTCTCATCTGTTTTTAGGGTTCAATAACATAAATCGTGAAAAAACAGTCAGTGTTAGAAGGCCTGAAATGGCTGTTTAATGCCTTTGTTAATTTAACTACGGATAAAGATATAAATACATTTTGATCAGCTTTTTAATGGCTTGGAAATGATATGGTCGATTGTAGCTCCCCGCAGAACACGTTTCGAAAGGTTAGGATGTATAAAGCCGTACAGCATTGGGACCTTTATTGCGAATGTTGCTATTTCGCGCTTGATCTGTTTTTTATTTATGTTCATTTCAGGGAGAACACACCTGTTGGTTAATTTATGTGGAGACGTGTATTGAATACTTATCGGGAGAACATGTTGCTGGTTTACACACATCACACGACGAATAAAGCCTTCACACAAAATTTAGGCCCGTTAAACGAGCACCAACTCGGGTGTTCAAGGGAAATGATAAAAGTGTTGAGGAAGACATGATCAAGGTGTGATTCATATAGGATTTTTAAGTCTTTCTTGTACACACAAGAAAGACTTAAAAATTCTTTCAGTACGTTTAAGATCTTGTAATACGAAGCTTCGCGCTTTCTAATTAAGTTTACAGGGAAAAATACTGCATCTTTCTTCTTGAATAACCTACACCTACTATTTCCACACTAACTTCCGAAAACATATACGTGCCTAGCAACATCCGTAAAAGAGAAGCATGTCCCAACAAGGTTCCTTTGAGCTGCGCACTCCTTTAACAGGGTAATTTTATAAACCGAGGAACAATGTCGTGCCCGGGGCGGGCGCGGGTCAGTCCAAGACTTTATTGAAGACATGTTTACGAGGGTACTCTGATATCGCCGCATTTATTCTAGGAAAAATAAATTGCTATATGAAATGCACTCTTTTCATGTGTCTCTTGTTGTTTTACGAAATCGTTGTAATGTAGATTCTATACACTCAAATAGCTTGTAAGTATTTGAAGACGACACAATCTCGGTTTAAAATCATATACGAATTTAGCCCATAGCGGGTGTCTGCTAAGTATAAACACTTCTTCTAGAAAAGTTATATAATGCATTACACAAAAAAACAGAACAAATTGCAACCAAATAAAGTACCCAACAATTTCATCATACAATATTATATTTCCCAACAATTTGTTTGTAGATCGCACACAGATATGAGACAATCGCGAAGAACAAAAACTTCGCACCCTGTGTTCAAAGGGAAGGGAACGAAACAAGTTGGCAAACTGAGAAAGAACTATCGAAAACAATTGAGCAGTTATCGAGATTACCTCAACAAACAAAACAAACTTTCCCTTCTTTATAATATCGATAAGATTCGTGTTTCGTATGTTCTGAAAAGGGTCCTCGCACGTACATATTGCTATAGTTGTGTGCGATATTATATTTGATTTGGACGATTCTGTAACTTTTTTTTATATATATGAGAGGAGATGTCGTATTGGTCCTCATTTGAGCAGTCGAATTATCGAGATGAATACTGCAGCCCAACAAACACGCACAACACAGTGTTGCCGGCCCTTTGAAGAAAGTTTAGCTCTTTTTTTATTTTAAATGTCGTAAGGTTCGGAAATACCACTGCTGAAAGCTGATTCCCCCAGACGTTCGTATTCGGTAATAAATCTAATACTAATACAAATAGCCTTAACCTTTCAATTTCAAGAATTTCAGCACTAAAATTATACCAATTTATTTGTCTAATTTCGTAGCCAAGTTTGCCAGACTTGCGCGGATTATGTGTTTAGGCAAAACCTATCGAATGGTCAGTTGGAATGTGTCCACGGCGCCCGCGCATACATACGTCGATGGTGGCCACGAGTATGCGTTTATTGCTCGCTTTAGCGTCAATTCACACGTACCACAACCACACCACGTCGCAGCGACAAAATGTGGTCAAGGTGTGGTTACGTGTGAATAGTGTCGCAGCGGCTTTTTGCAGCTGCGTTGTGGTAGCCACAAAATGTCGATGTGGTTAGCGCAGGCACCAGCTAGGCGCGCATGGACGTCATGTCGTGGCGATGTGGCCGCGCTGACGCCGCGCTGCCGCCGCGATGTGGTTGCGATGTAGTCGTATTACACAGGTGGTCGATAACAACCACAAAATGTGGTGCGTGTGAATTGTAATATTCATTTTCAATACAAAATTTACGCCCGACCACATCGCGGCGTTGTGGTGTGGTTGTCGCTGTGGTGTGGTTGTGGTACGTGTGAATTGAGCCTTATTGGAAAACACGCTTCCGCGTTCCTTGGCACGACCAATACCGTTACGTATTTGCATAATGCTCGACAAATGTATTGGTAGTGCTCTTCATTATTTAAAGTAAACAAAGCCAGATGTGACTTGGGTTATGAATGAATGAGACGGCCCTTTTGAAATTGGTAATTTCTTGAAGGAAAAAAAATGAATGAATGTTGTTTTGATGGACACTTTCGATTCTTGTTTTTCAACGGAGTCACAGGTGCATAAATAAAGAATAACAAATTAAAATGTTCGATAGTCTAAACGTTACGAAATTGATGAAAGTGATGAAAGTCTATCTCGTGAGCAGGTGAAACATTGGAATGATGATCAGACTTAGGTAAGTTTAAGATTTAGCTGAAATATGAACTTTACGTGTACACGACACATTTAGAAATGTTGTGCGCTTTTAGTTTATTAACCCGTAATAACTATGTAACGAGAGAGTTTCCAATTCCAATTTAATTATAAATTCTTATCAATAGTAAACAAGGCAGTAGTACTAACTAAAACTTCCGGATATTCCAACTTTGTCGTAGAGTTATCAATAAGTAACTAAGCTATAATTTAATTTATATTTAGTGGGAATTAAGGGTTCAAACGCAGAAGGTTTCTGAATAACCAATAAGTTTTGTTGTTTACTACATAATTAACTATAATACATAGTAAATTCTCGTTGGTGCTTAGTACATGAGCCCCATGAATAAATGAATAATGGCGGTCGAACGGAACATGCCCGCAGCATACCAATTCGTCCCCGGGATGCTAATAACGCTCTCGCATTTTTCACCACGAACTTTGTCACTAGCAAGGAGGTGCCCTCCTCAATAGTGACAAAGATCCTTCTTCATCGACGCCACAAGTCTTGGAAAATTAATAGAGTAAACATTAAGGAAAATAACCCAGGACCGTGACTCGTGAGACGATTCGGGAAATAACTTAGTTTATTTTGCCGAAAACAAATCGCATTAGCGCGTCGAAAAAAAATCGGAGTAAGCGAGAACGCATCGAAAGAGCTCTTTATAATCCAATAAGCGGAACTGGTGCGACGGCCGGCACGCGGCCCCCTAGATTCCTATTCCATTAGGTGTCGCCGCGGCGCGCAATTTGCAAATGAAAACAACTTATTGAAATTCTTTCCCGGCCCGCGTGTCGGGGCACAGCCGCACAGCTAGAAGCATCTCCGATATTCGAGATGGCATCGGGTTCGCACTAAAATTCTTGAGCTTTGCCGGTTTATTCACAAGTTCACAACTAATTTATTCGTAGCAATAAAAAACGTTTCAGCATAAGAGGAAGTCTCTCTGGCAAATTATTGTTTCAATTACCCGTTTCCTGCTCAAGTATGATGGATAAAACATAAAAACCAAAAATTATGAATCGAATAAGGAAGGAAAATTAAAACAACAAGGTCTGTCGGCTGCGAGAGCAGTAAATTAAAGGAATAACACACGCCGACATCGATCTGAAAAATTGGCCAAGCAACCAAGTAATTCGTCAGGTCGGCACATATTACAGCCAAACTATAAACGAGGAGTCGAGGAGGCTTAAAAAGGCAAAAAGGGGTCCGCCGCCGTCCAATCATGTGCGGTATTTTGCATAAATTACTGTGCTGCAGTGAACGGGTTGGATTTCTGAAAAATAAACGGGCGTTAAATAAGCCTCAGTGGCCGAATGCAAATAACACCATTATATGCTAATGCGATGTGCGTAATCCCTACCGTTTGTTTCGTGCATGTAACAGGCCTTCCCGAATACGCATTCCAGAAATAGCAACCCTACATCCTTAACTTCTGC
>JAWMCH010000041.1:0-25000 GCA_033675125.1 Athetis lepigone | reverse complement strand
TGTAAACAATAATTACGAAAGTAGGTATCCTCAGTTTAATAGCTCCGAGCGAGAATCAACAATGGCGGTTGCATATATATGGTACAGAGTAAGTAAATTAATAACCGCAGATGACACCGGTTAATTCCGGATTAATCGAACAATCGGATGATATTCGATGCGATGATCGATTGTTATTCTATGTGATATAATTCAGTATGTAAATCCACTTATTTAATTAATTGCAGTATGAGATATTCACTTACCTCGTTTATGTGTTTGTAGGTTTTGATGAGGTCTACGCTGAGTTTTCTTAGCGGTGCTGTCGAGGGGTCTCGAAAGTGATGTGGTATTCGGGCCTGCATAGCCTGGGCAAGCGAGAAGTATCCATTATTAAACGGCCAATGTAAAAAAAAACAGACATAAAGCAATAAAAGCTAAAGACGTTTCAGGCAGTTCGGACATTACTCTACAAGTCTACTGACACTACAGACAACAAAACAAAGCAAAGGTATTTGAACTCACGTTAAGGTGAAATCTGCAAAACAAATTCCACCGAAACCGATTTGTAAAGTTTATGAAATAAAAGGCATCATAGGTAGGTAACATAAAAGGTAGAATAGAATACAACATTATCATAACATTCATGAAGCTAAGTAAGAGACGCACGTAGACGCCTTAATACACGAGACGGTTTGTATAAACATCTATTCAATAAAATGTTGAACAATCGGTTCACACCTGAGGCGAACCTACAATGTATCCCTAACGCAATCACTGTCGGTAATACTAATAACCATACATTAGTCCCGGGACTATTAACGTCACTACTACGCACACGATGCGCGCACCGGTGATTATCTAAGCATTGAAATAAAAACATGTTGACTGTGACAATAAGATGGAAAAGCAATTCGTAATATTTTCCCGCGAAAAACACTAGTCGAACACATTTATTAATTAACCCAGTCTAGACGAGGGGCATCTATCGATCGATGCCAGTTCGTATTCAACGCTAACTAAATACATCACTAGTGTTTCAGTGAAAGAGAACTTAGTTGTAGTAGGTAATTAGTGGCACTTTACTGACTAATTTATTTACTTGCGCGTAATGTCTAGACGCGCGTGGTTAATGGCTCTTTTAATAAAACAATAGGTGTGGTGCGCGGAGGTCACGGGTTTAAGAAACTTTAAGTATATGCAAGTGCATTATGGCTTCCGATGAAATTGGGTTTAGAAGCGATCAAGTTCGGAGAAGTTACGTTATTCTCAGGGCCCTAGATATGGTATTGAGAGTAGCAATTCTGATGTGTTCAGGACGTTAGTCCCCCAAACTGCCTCGTGCATCATTTACCTGGGCGGGGGTATGGTAGCAGCAGAAAGCTCGGGGGTCGCGCACTGTGGCGCTCACCTGAATGTCTGAGGGGGCGGACATGGACGCCAGCTGGTCTTCGGCGACCAGTCTCCCGTACAGCGGCACATGGCGCCGCTCGCCGCCAGCGGCCTCCGGCATGCCGCCGCCGACCACGCCCACTGGAACAACACAGGTTTTATTAAATTAAACGACCAACAAAGCTTTCCTCAGCAGCATATCCGAAGAACAATCACTGCAAAATCAGAGCAGACCACACAGGCTAAAAAGTCAACTTTACCAAATAATGTTTGTCAGGAAGTTCTTACCAGACGGCAAACATGGTAATCGCATAAGTAGACTTTAAATAAACTCATGTTCTTGCCTTTATGTGAACGTTGATTTTATAGAAATCATTGGCAAATATAACTTGCCCACATTTTCAACAGCGACATTACAATCATATGCTAAAATCTTGATTGTTGTTAATACTGCTTTACCAAACCAAACACAACGGTTGACTTTGACTAGTCATGTAGTAGACCTAAAGCAAATAATGACGATTTATAATCATTAGTTATTTACACATCTATTTCTGAACTACATTTTTATATAACCGCAATTGCTTTGTAAAGAAACTAATATTGAAGATATTCCTCGATCCACTTTATTTAAACGATGTTATTAAAATGTGAATACGTGAAGATATCGTCTATTCGGAGATTCATGGCGTAAATTCGATAATAACCAGTATTAAACTTAGGCATTATTAGTTCGGTAGACGGCGCGGGCGTCGCATCTCAATCAATCTGGTATCGTAATAGCTCAAATTGCCGTGTGAACAAGCTTTATTCACCTGATTGCCGCCCACATACTGCCGGATCCAAATACTTTGTAGGTAGGTATGTTAAAGGTGAATGAATCATTCCGGATTGACTTGTTTCACAGGTTACGGACGACGTCATCTCTGCGTTTATGGAAACACGTTAGAAATCGATATTATTAGCGATGGGATAATTTGGAACAATTATTATTGGACTGGATTCCAAATTATTTTGTTCTTGGAACTTCAATTTTCCCTATTAAGTATCTAAATGCAGTAAAGCAATATAGTTTAAAGTTTACAGCATGTTAAGTTGCTTGTAAGAATCCTGGTTGTTCTACCAAAGCTGGGAACAAGTCGCTAAGTATCGTATCGCCGAAGTTCTCACATCGGACAGTCCTCTCGGGGACGCTTCCACATGTCTGAGACCCTGCGGTAACATTGCTGTACTATCATGTCTTTACTTTTTACCTATAAAACGTTTTGTTTTCCGTCATATATTTAAATAAAACACACAATACTTAACTTGGGTATCCATTTAAACAAAGATTTTACCAATATTTATTTTTTCTCAGCGAATCGCGGAAACCCTGAGTAATTTAGTAAGTAATCGAAATTACTGATTATATAATACCCGTGAAGTAACAAGAATGTAACTTTCTCCAGGATTTGCGAACTTTAAAACAACTTCACACAAAATTTACGCGACTAATTCGAGTCTTGATGGCCGTAAATTCGTCTTGTCGCAATAAAAATATCATTTCAACCCGTAAAATTAAATCTTCTAATAAAATAAAACCCCATAAAACAAAGTGTCCTCGGTCGAGTCGAGTTTAAATGTAAAAAGATTGCAGTGAGTTATTTAATTGTAATAATCATTTTGTGCAAGTGTTGTAGTAAAAGATAAAACCCCGGTTTGGCTAGTCAAGCCTCAGATTCTACTAATATGTTTGTGAGGATGGATGGATGTTTGTTACTCTGTCACGCAAGAAATACTTAACGGATTTTGTAGTAAATAGATTTGACTAACCAATTTTTATCTAAACCTATGAGTGACTAATTTGGATAGTCAAACGCGGAAGGGACCTCATCTGGTTATAATAGGTACTTATTGTGTTCTAACTTTGCCTACAAATGATTCGATAACGTCCATTTACTATGATTTTTGCTTTCGTACTTTCTCCAGTCTATCCTAGTTGCTCATAGAGCAGACCAGGTATAGCCCAGAACCGAAGACTGGCGACGTTTAACTAAAAGGTTAGTTACATCTGGGTTTGACAAAATTATATTGAGTCAAAGGCCGAAATTAAAAAAATATTTTCGGGTTTGCTGAAAGGCGTTGGGCAAGAGACTGATCAACTTTTGACTATAACATAAGTTCTAGGTTTCATATTTTGTTTAATTTTAATAAACTGTTAAGAGTCGAATTCGTTTTAACATGTAATCCAAGGTGCGAATGTGAACTTTATCGTGTACAATTCAGAGGTCGCAGACAAGTTAATTTGGTCTTATTTATGTACCGTCTGGTACGACGTGACATTTCATAATAAAACAGCGACGTTCGAGGCCCGCTACGTACTTTAGTCGAGCGAAAAGTTTGTTGAACGTCTCACAAGTTCTCATTAGGTACAGGTATCTATTTAAATGGACCTTATTTCTAAAGGTACTTCGTTTAATTGACACATAAGGTGTCGGATGAATGAGAGGTTTTTAAAATTAAAAATATTCACTTCAGCGGTTTTGAATTGTGATAAAATATAATTATATGATAAGTTCTTTAAGCCTGTTTATTGACGTCTGGCTAAAATTATATTTACAGGCATTATCTACATAACACACAAATTTCACCAGATTTGGCCAAATAGAATCGTACATTTTATAAAATACAAAATTAAATGACTTAACTAATCCCCTGCCGGATCTGTCAGTCTGTTCACGATAAACTCGAAAATTAGTGACGAATTTTTCATGCCCTCTTAACGAATTAAGAGTGATTCATGCAATTAAGAGTGAGCAGGTTTAGATGACATGCATAATATTGTAAAGAAAATTGGAAATATTTGCTACACTCGTGTAAAGCTTCCCGGCCCAGCTTTTCAGCTAGATTTAAGTTGCCTAGTTAAAATAAATAAATATCTTAGGACAACTCACACACGGTCATCTGATCCCAAGCTAAGCAGAGCTTGTGTTATGGTAACCAGACAACTGATATACATAGTTATATACTTTCTGAATACATACATATTAGGTAAATTACATTGATTTTCACATCGATTTAAACTGATATAAGAGCGAGTTTGTTTTTTTAGTTTTAAATTACGGGACCTTCTAAATAATACCAAATCAAACACGATTCCTTACAACTTCCTTTAGCCAGGCAGCAACAGTTCAAAAATCAACGATCAAACGTAGCGTCAATATGGTAGGCTATCAGGCCTATTATCAAGTACATATGCGCTCGCGCATTCGTTGTGTTATCGTCACACACACACACACATGTGCAACAACTAGCATGCAACTGCGTAGTTTATTGTGAAATGTGTACTGTTGTGTGCGAAAATCATTTCGCGAACTCGGATATTTGTTCGGCAAGGTGCATTTAAACATGTTTGTTTTAATACTGTTTGCTCATTTAGGTTTAAGTAACCTACTGTGTTAGTTAGTTGGGTTTTGTATTGGGGTCAAGGGACGATAAGATGTATTTTTTCTTGTGTGGATTGTGAAAGAAATTGACAGTGATATATCCAGTATAATGGAATCTCTAGGACTGCAGTGGTAAAACCTTGAATGGATAGAACAATATCTTGTGCGACTTCGGACCCGTTAATTAAAGTAAGTTAATGAGTATTAGCGTCGTGTATCGTTAATGATTTCGATATTATAGGTACAAATTCATATGCAACAAATATGCACATTAATACTATTTTAGGTATTAGACATCTCCGATTTTGGATAGGCGGCACAATAGAATACAAAAGTGTCAGGTATTTTTATAAAAAAAACTCTGTATTCTAATTTGCTAAATTAAAATGTTAATTATGAAGATAAAAAATGTTTATCTTTAAATTGCCTTTATTTTATTAAAATGTATCTTTCTTAATAAGGGCTAATAATAGAGCCCACGATTAGAAATACTTGAAGTGATTCATATTATATGTTTGCAACTTTGCATTGAAAGGATGACGGCAGATTTATTAGGTGCCTGTTTATGTAGGCTAGTCAGTCTTCTCGGTTAGTCGAACATAGCAAGTCTAGCAGTCAGTTGTCAATAGAATAATGCATCTTCCAAGACGCATGACAGAATCGTTAAACCAATAACATCCTCGTGGCATACATAAATATGTTAAAATTATCTACATCCGGATAACTCCACTCTCCGGACGCTCAGATGAATGGATGTACAACTCCGCTCCGATTGAAAATCAGGCCGCATCCGCCTATTAGCATTACAAACATTCTTAGTTCCGTACTAAAACGACTAGATACATCTAACAAATGTATTAATCTTCGTCGACTTGTTCTTTCCCATAAGTAATTTAAAAACATCAATAAATTTCGATATCCTACCAAATTAACTTATTTCTTTCTTTAAGAACAATACACATATTTTTCAATTTGATTATCTGCTAATGACAAAAAGGTACAACGCCGTTTCTCTTTCATGACACAAACGATAAATACATTAGGACCATATGACAATTCGGCGTAGAAAGGCGGCACGCGGCGAAAGCGCACGCGATTTCTGTACCCGAGCGGCGACGATCGGTGATATTGTAACAAGATTGCATTTAAACTGCGCAGTAAAAGCATCCAAGGTATTCTATTGCGACAAGGCCGCACTCCCCCTTGGAGATCACCGAGATCAGTTAGTCGTGGTGCTAAGAGAGGTGTGAAAAGGTTGCATGTGACGAAGCCACCGGGCTGACAAGCTATGAAGATGCGTCGCGTCGCTACGTCACGGCTGTGCAGTGTGCTGCAAACGTTCGGAACCGGCCGCGTGCCGGCCGACAACCTGTGGTAGGTATGTCAGGAATGTGACTAGCCTCCGGTAGATGGGCGTGGGAGGTGCAAGATACCAGCGTTCGCTGTTTACAAACCGCAATCGCAATTTTCAGTGTAAATTCATTTAACGCCGCATGTCTACAGTTCAATGTTTTTAATTAAAATTAGTGACAAACGGAATATATCGTAATAGAATTAATGACGTAGATACGTCAGATTACGTCGGTCTAACGATTTATAAACTAGGTAATCATCTGATAAGTACTTAAACGTTGAATCCAACAGATTAAAGGCTTGTTTCTTTAGTACAGAATACCAGTAATTGATAAATATTGGGATATATCACTGTGACTGACAGTTTTGTGCTGCAAGTTAATTTGTTGTGGGTCCAGTAAGAACTTTAATGTAGTATTATTAAGCACAAGGTCGCATTAAAACCGTGTCATGGAAGTTTAAGTAAAATGTATGGCCGATCGTAGTTCGATGTAACTGCGCAGTTCTCGAGTCGAGTCTTCGAGGAATCCATTAAGGCGATCTCCTTGACGCATTACTGGTAGCAATGCCACTCGGGGAACTGTACACAATAACAATGTGAACTTACTATTGCCAGGTTCACTTTCGTAGTAGGTATCCATCACTACACAACACTTAACTAAATTGTAAATTGCACTACACAAAAAACACTAAATTAGCGTGTTAAGTTACAAAGAAGCACTCGAGCAATCCAAACATCATAAGAAATCCTCGTCCGGAGTGGATGCCAGAAAGCAAACGCGCTCATCGTGTTTTTTTGCGTCTAAAACTGTGGACACTTGAATATTTGTTAGTGGATGAGCACAGAACGTAGTTAGTGTCAGTGCGTCGGTGAGCGGTGGGCCGGCATCGGCGAGCGTCCTTGCCCGCGTCACCCGCGTGTTATTGTTGTGAAACAATGTTTATACACGTGGCGGCGTTGATGCGCACTTCGCGTCTCCGGCGATAAGGACGCTATGTCAGTTCGGCCAGCCCGCCACAACTAACGCGCGAAACCAATGCTTGCTAGTAATAACCGAACGGAAGGCCACGTGATTCAGATGACAAACGCGTCGGTAAACTATACACTGACCGACCGATCGAGTCATGCTTATCGGTGAACGATTCACTATCAAATCATGTCGAGAAATTATTACTTACGTACGTTTTTTACTTTCTCTTGTAATTTTTAACTGTGGAATGCATTATACTTAAATTATAAGAATGTAAAGTTAAATAAACCTAATGCAGAAGAAATCCAATTACTTTTCTTAGTTCTTCTACCTATCTACTTAGAACCACTTAAGAAGAATAAAGTTAAGTGTAGCCCGCAGCAAAATTCTAGCGAATCTAGCGATTACTCAAAAAGATCTTTGAAGTATTAGTGGAAAAAAGCGCAGGACCCGCACCTCGAACAGTCATATGCATAAAACTACACGAATTCCTTTTTTCTCGGCTGCTGCCAGCCACGCAATTTCTCCGATTGTATGCAAATCCTCGACGCAAACAAAGAATGAAAAAGCACCGACGCAGACGTTCGCTCCATCCCACCTGTGTCCCCCCATCGCGTCCGTCTGAGCTGCGGGCAAACTAGCGACCGTTGCGACGCAATCCGACCGAGAGCCGCACCGTAAACAACCACGATATTATTCCTGAATAGATCTCATCTCTTTACATATCGACCGCCACCGTCTTGTCGAGCACGCTTTTATTAGCCGTCTTCGTCTTGTGAATTATTCAGTGAGTATTCTATTAAGCACTTAGGCAGAAGAATAATGCATCCAGTAGATTTTCATAGTGGCAGGGTCGGCGGCGCGCCGCATAAACATCACCTTGGCCCGAACGCTCGCCCCGAGAGGAAAATAGAATCGAATGCATCAGAATGTGACCTATTTAATGAAGTGTGCGATAACAAACGGGGACGTCTTATTGTGTACGTAATCTGTATTAATTTATCGTCACATATTCATATCATTCTCATTAGTAAACAATGCAAAATTACACGGCTTCTATCTTGTATTCGCGATTGTTTTTATCGAATTCCGTTTATGAGTGGCACAGAGGCGTTATTGACAATTGAATAAAAAATATATACATATAACATTATTGATTAGCATTACGTCACGTAAACGTGGTAACAATTACTGTTGTTGGGGAGCCACATTTGGCGCCATTATGTTTTTATTCACGAAACTGGGCGTATAATTTTAATGCGAATGTCTAATTTCAGGAAAGAGCATAGGTAAGTTACAACATTACAACAACTGAAGCGTGTAATTAATTAACATAAGTGACAAAATATGTACTCGTGTCGTGTCTCTATAATTTCCTACCCGCTCTATTATTAAATAGAAACTTTTGGACAACGCTGTACAAAAATAAAATAACAGTATCTATTAAAAAAGAGTTAACAATAAATCATTGAACCATAGAGATGATCCAAAGAGCGAAAGGTCGTAAAATTGCAAGGATGTCATTAATTAAAAAAAGACGCGGTGCGCTGTCACTGCGTGACAGCGTCACAGACGTCGTCGGCGGCGCCGGCCGGTGTGGCAACCGCGGCACGCTGCAGATGGTAGCACGCTAAGCCCGCGAGGCCACAGGACGGGTCCAAGGCAGGTTTAACGGCCGGCCGCCCGCCTGTCTGGCCGTTCACCCGGGGCCCGCGCGGGGGCGAAACGTGCGCGAAAACACCGCGCCCGCGCCGTTATTGCCTCACGCTCGAACCACACACATAGCCAAACGTTTTCCTTTGTCATGTTATCTCTTTCTGTTTCTTACGGAACGTAAAGGACGCGGCGCTAACGCACCGAGTGTGGCCACAACACTAGAATAGTCAGATACAAGGAAGCGATACACGATTGTGTATCTTATCGATCACTAAGCGATGGATTGAATCGGACCTCAAAATCTATACGAGTGTTGTTGAACTTGACTTGTCAACGACATTTGGCGCGTTTTCGGTTGTGATAAGTCGTTTTAAAATGTATTATTTACTGTCAATGTTTTCCTCAATTTATGTAGATTTTTTTCGCGATTCTGGTTTATGGGTTAGCAATGTAATTCGTGAGACGCGTAAGAACACAACTAAATATCTATCTAGTGTGTTAACATAGCCTGTAGTTCTGTTTATCCCATAACAGAACAAGAGAGTGAAGATAAATACCTAGTTTAATTACGCCCATTTCCCACAAAGGATTTAACGCCAAAGAAATTAATGAATTAAACACGCCTCCTGTGTAATTAGGATGAACAGCTGTTCAGCATTAAGGTTGAATATTTACCAAAAAGCGTGCGGTCTCGTTCGGTTCGGCTAATCTTCAGTGAATGAAGGGTCTTTTACAGTTCACTCAATTGTTTTGAACTCGTAAATCCCAACGAATCACTTAGCGCTATTTCCTCAATTTGTCTGTCAAACAAGATAAAGATTGTCCGAAAACAATAACACCGATTATTGTTAATTAACTTTCGTTTGAGCTCAGCCGTGGTTGATTCTTCGCTTTGTTGTTACGCCATGCGCCAGCAGATATTATATTTACGCCGGTTGGTAAATATTAATTAATCGCCTGGATCCGTGGCTTGCTTCAAACCATAAGGCACTGTAGCCTTCTTTATCGTGGGATTTTCCCGGTTATCCGCCAAGGTTTTCTATGCATCAAGAGGCGCTCTTTAGCAAAAGCGAGATCTTTGTTTCCTTCGATGTGTTTGTTGTGCATTAGACATTGCACTGATCTTAATTAGGTACTCTTTTCATGTAAGCTTGCTTAGCGTTCTACCTCCTTCTAGTGGCCAATTTTATAAATTAAAGTTGTCACAGCTAAGTAAATACTGTTATTATCTTTACATTTACGAGGCCTTATTCAAGCTAACAAAACCTCATATCTTCTCGGCCAAACCACTAACACAAGTCGCAGCATCACTGCCTTAGTTTCAAATATGAGATGAATCATAGATGTTCATAGAGCAATTTACTTGAGATCTCAAGACGCCGACGCAGACCATTGTCCAGCATCCGAGCGAGATAAGTGTGTCGTTCTAGATTGTGCAAGCGGCCACCGTTGCGGCGTCGATGTGCAAAAACCGTCGGCGGTCAACGACGCTGAGGCCCGATGGGGATGCGCAGCCCCACCAAAACGGACACCGACATTACTCATTGTTCATGCTCAATACGAAATAAGATACCAGTCACTCAGCTTCACAATTATTAATCAGATTTTAAGGTCACGATATCTCTCATAAACATTACCTATCATCCTTTATTATTTAAAATCTACCCTCAAATTCTTGCTTTCTGATATACGATGCATGACGATTAATTTAGTTTGGTCTTGAAAGGTCTCGAACAGGAAGTCGTGCTAAGGGCAATGAACACTCGAGTGTGAAGGTCGCAAAATAAATAAACGTGTCACAGTTGGCACTCGGATCAACAGATAAAAAATATTGTATCAGCTTGTCTGACTGATGAAAAATTGTTTACAGATCACGTCAATACCTGATGTTATTAACTAACGAAATTAGGGATTGCTAAGTTTTGTAAAATTTTCGGTCATTTTAAAATATGCTGTAGCTGGGTGATTATAAAGAAAAGTGAGTTCTAACTTAAGCTATCACCCACCAGTCGTCACACATTCATCCAGTTACCGTTACGTTAAGTCATGTCATGACGCTTTCCATACTCATTCAATTATTAAAATAACAGCACCGTTGGACGCGCAAAAACCTTAGCTGTCGGTCGATGACACCGAGGGGCACTTTAGGGCTGACTCCGTCATACTTCGTCAACTTCGTACTTACCATACTTATAATAAAATACTTAATTTATTTACCTTATTATTATTGTACTAGTGAGTGGGAATAGCGTCTACATAACAAATAACTAATTTCAAATTTATTGATATCGGATAATAGTATACTTTCTCAAGAGCACGATTTTTTGACGTGACAACGTCTTAAATTAGGTTGCGGCTGGGAGTCACTTATGAAAAAGTGTAACGCTCGGTAACGTTACGATGAGTCACCGAACGAGAGAGAGGCCCGCCGAATGCCTTGCGTCTCTCTCCCACTCAACTATGATCGGTAAAAGACGTTGTCACGTAAAATCTTCGCCCGTAAAACCGACTTTACAGGCAACCATTTTTTTTAACTGTTTAATTGTTGAGTAAACTTAATATGAGTAGACACTTATTGTTTGTATGTACCGTGGTGATGTATTGTGTTAGACGAGACTTAATCCAATCAAAATGTAAATAAATAAGTTGGTGCGCAATGAAATCGTGGTCACAGAAAATAATGGGGCGCGATCACTGGCCCGCCGCCGGAGAAATCTTAACCATTTGCATAGGGTACCTGAATGCCCACACACTTTGCCCACGCCGCTGCCCGCGTATTTTCAATGTATACGGCCATGACGAATTACTTACTACCCCGAACGACTTGCTATTGAATTCTATTTCGAGTAAGCGGTATTGACGGAAATGTTTCGTAGGTAATCAGCCATTTAAATTATTTTAAATGTGTTTCTGTAACACTGGAATTACCGCCTGTGTAGAACGATTGACAAATATCCTTCTTGTTCAAACAATCGCGTTAACTTAATTCCGTGTTGCTCCGAATTTCATTAAAACGCGGCGCTCTCTTGATTTTAATGTTACTTTATTACGACTTCTGACCTAAGAAATTTCTAATTATTTGAGACAATTTCACTGGCACAATGCGTACAGACAATTTTGGTGGGGAACGATAAATCGTCGTTCCGCATTCCGATGTGAAATTCATTCACGGGTCGTAACGAAGTCGTCTAGACTGTGTGTCGGAGAAAGGTGACCATTCACCGGCCGCCGTGACTCGCGAGGCGGGCTGACTCCGCTCCCACCAGCATGTAAGTAACTGGTTAGTAATCGGCTTCGTTATCATGTGAACACATTATTTCTTTATAGTTTTTTCGAACACTCTGCAGATACCGTTCGATTCAACAGTTAAAGAGAACGTTTAAAAGTTATGGAAAATTCTTCAAATCATCAACTTTTTGACCCTGATTGGTCGTAAGCAATCACACAAAAACGCAATGTTACAACGTTCATGTTTAATTCACAATCTAGCTGTAATACATTCTCATAATCTTGTAAACAGCGAGGCGGTAAAGTACAAAACTAAATAATGTAAGTCTTGTAAGCGACCACTTTCCAAACAACACGATATCATCTACATGACGGCGGTGCACGAGCGTTTGGTTTTAATGACAGCGCACCGTGAGGCCAGCATCCGCGTAGCAACAGCTTTCAGACAGTGAATGAAAGTTGATCGCGCCGGAAAAAATGCGAGACCGCCGATGGTTCCGGCACAAACGACCGCCGTAAATATTTGGCACTCGGATCCCCAAGCTGCGGCCTGACCACGGTATTACAATTTTCATCGACATTTCAGTACCCCAGATTTTTTAAATACCTACAACATCGCTCTGTCCACTTTTCTTTTTATAATGTTTATGTCGCGGGACGAATTCGCTCCTTCTAATTTATTCTACTAAAATTTTGTTTCCTCAAACATCTGAGACAAATTAGCATGTTTTATTTCGCATTCATGAATCTCAAATAGGTTGTTAGCAAATTCATCTGAAGTCTTTATCCTTATCCTCATAAGCAAGGAAGATTTCGCAT
This sequence comes from Athetis lepigone, assembly GCA_033675125.1. Lineage (NCBI taxonomy): Eukaryota > Metazoa > Arthropoda > Insecta > Lepidoptera > Noctuidae > Athetis > Athetis lepigone. Next base: position 12,177 of record JAWMCH010000041.1, on the reverse strand, counting down.
TTAGCCAAACGGCTAAACGGAAATCCCTGATGATTATTTACAAAGAACGTTCACCCGTAAACAGTGCAAACAACTGCCAAGGTGGCCACCTAGTTTTTTCGTTTTTTTTTTTCCTAACTTATTCGAAATTAAGTGGCCAGGTTCTTATTCTTTGTGAACGATTTAAGAATTCGATATTGAAATATGAAATGGCATTATGTTAGTACCTTAGATTATATACATGGTTAGTACCTACGGTACCAATTACGATACAATTTTTGCAAAGCATTTTTTTTTGGTTTTGCATCTGTTACTAAATATTAGAATCAGCCCTTACTGTTCCACAACTGAGCAAAAGTCTCCCTGCATTTCTTGTCTTCTATTGGTATCGGTTGATATTTTAACGCTACGCTTGCCAATTGCTTAAAATACCAAAATATTATTTCATTATTGACGTAATTGGACATTGTGCACATAATTGAGAACTATAAAATGTTAATTAAAATCCGGGGTAGCACATCCCGATATTCCGAGAAACTAGGTATTTAGAGCAGTCTTTGTGTTATTTAGAAGTGGCAAATGCAGCGATCTCCGGTGAAGTGCCAAAAGCGTGGGAGGTGACAGTCGCGGGCTTCACCATCGGAAAATCGAATAAAATATACGTGTTACCGACTTTAAAGCGGGTCATCACACTGACAATACTGGTGTTATTGTGATCGTTATTTAATTACAGAATTCATTATACAGCAATATCTGATGTTGTTAATAACGTTTCTAAGGACGTGTGAAAACAAACAAATATAAACAAACATCAAATGAAGTGATTCACCCAATCGATATGCTCGATCGGTGCACTTGACAAGCTCTTACCCAAGACGTAAAGTCGTGTTATCTAATAAAATCATCAATGCAAGCACAAAGCACCCATCTGCGAGGGTTGAACACAGAATTAGGTTAAAGGTTGGGGAGGTCGACGTCGCGTTAAACAGTTTTAGGGTCGAGGCTATATGGACCGATCATAATTCGACCCAAAATAAAGTACAAATTATGTTATAAAACAAACTAATAGGTATATACATTTTTATGTAAAAATAATTTGTTGTTAGGCTATTTCTAACATACGCGGCAACTGACTTGTTATTTGTTGTTGTTGATAGATGGCCACAGAAAGTAGGACATCGAATTTAAGACTTTAATTACTGCGTGATATTTTCATGTCGGAATACCAAATTCTCGAGTTGGTTTCGCCGCTTTCAAATATATGGAATGTTCCGAGTTGGAACCTTACATAAGAGGTTTTATGGCGGCCCCGAAAATTGTGAATTTTCAGGTGTAGTAATGAACCACAGTGAAAGTATTGAAATACAGTGCAGCTTAACAGAATGCCGGTGGTAAATCGAGGTCAAAGGGATCTAGGGCAGGATGTACTTATGTATACAGGTAGGTCACAGGGGGCTGTGTGCATTCAACAATGTACACCCACAGGGCTTAATTCACCTGCATTTGTTTAGCCTGTTGTACCATTAAGGAGGCCATAACATGGAAAATTGTGTTATGTCCAATGAATCAAGGGCCCATATGATTTGATTCACTTGGATTGTTGCTGACTGGGGTAACATCAAAAGGGATTGTTAACACAAAGTTAAGAATATGAGCATGAGAGTTTAGAAACTTTTTCTTTGAGAAAAAGTTTTCAATGTTCTGTTAACAATTAGCTACAGGTAAAAAATACATTTTATATCCAGTACTTAGAATACATGTTTACTACTACATACATGCAAAAATAAACAGTGCTAAATGAACTAGTACTTAACCCTTTAAGTAGTTTCTGATTGAGCTGTACTTTGCAATTGACTTCAAAAACCTATAAATCTGTTGAAAAACATGTAGAACTACTTCCAATGATGTAAATGACTACTGTTATTGCGCTGATAATCTGTTAGCATTTGATAACAGATTAACTAATCTGAGTCAAATTTCACTGACTAAAGGTCAATGTCTTCTGTATAAAGTGAACTGCAAGGTAGTTGTAAATATTCTGCTTGTTTACTTTGTATACATATAGGATGAAAATAAGAAAGAAGATTGTTCAATTCAAAGATTTGGTGAATAATGGACCTTGAGCAAAAAAAAATATGTGACTACCCTACAAAATATTTCATGTGCGGGATGGCATAATTAAGTACCAACTCTAAAAGTACCATGTGCTTCTATAGGCATGACTGGTCACAGTTACCTCTTTAGATATTGCTATGTAGCAGTAAATATGCAGAAGTGTATATCTACATGGATTCATGCTGTTGATAAGGAGGAAAATTCAGCTACCTAATCTAACTACAAAGCCAAATCAAGTGAGCCCTACATGCTCCAAAATCATGTTATGTGTTGGTGTTGTTCCAAATTTCAAAATGGTCATTATACTTACACTTATTTTTGGCATTCTCATCCATGAGCATGTTGAAATGGTGGTGGCGGTTCCACGCAGCCATTTTGCCTTCGTGAGGAGCCCCGAGAAGCACCAGGGCCGCCCCGGCGGGCCCAACTCCGTCTAGGGGCTCCAGTGTCCTCAGCGCACTACAACTTTGTCACACACTCATAACCCAAGGAACATAGCTATCACACACTCGCGCTCAAAACGCCGTCGCCCCGGACGGCGGTGTCATCGGCGCCGACGCGCGGCGCACATGCCTTGCACTTCCGCTCCACGCACTTATGCACACGCGGGTAAACAAGCACGATCAAAACGGCACCGAGCGGTGATTCACCTCTAACGCCCGTCGCGCTCCGCACTGCAGGCGACTGTAGCGGCGCCCGCGAGCCGCAGCCGACTGACACCCAAACACTCGTCCCGTGTCACGTGTGCGCTATGTGCGCTGCACCTAATCACATCGACCAACAACTAACACTATCCCGCACTATTTAATTCACACCCGATTAGAAATCACCGTCCAATATTACCCACGAATTAATGAATTCAACCGAACGCGACGCGAGCGAGCAAGACGCGCGACGCGGTTTCCCTTCGCCGATCCGATCCTCACTGCTCCGAATCGAACTCGCGAACAAAATAATAACAAATGTGCATGAGATGCTCGCTATAATATTATGTGCACGTGGGTTGCGTCACAGACAGGACCGACAAAATATTATGAAATCACATAAACCGATCAGAATGTTTCAAAAATTACGACGGAATGCCTCTGAATGCAGACAGTTGATGGCCAGCAAACGAATATAAAATTTTATGAAATACGAACTTCACTGTCGCACTCACAAGTATTCAAGTGATTGCCTGATCAAAAGTTTAAGCAGTATAATTACAACACTAATAACTACACTATTTGTAAACAAAACACAGCCCGTAATACATTCAGAAAATAACAGTTTTGAACAGTAAACGCGAACGCGTTGATCAAGCGCGACAAATAGGACAAAACATGGCAGACTCGAAAAGCACACGAATGTTGTCTATGGCAGTTTTATTTTTAAAACGCTATGGATTCAAACAGAGAATAAATAGATACATTTTCAAAAGTCCCATTTCATTCTTTATTTTGGATTGATAACTCGAAGAATTATTATATGACAAAAATGTGAGCTTTGGTAACTAAAATATTGAATATATTCAACGTTTTCACTTGTAAAACTTCGAAAAGTTCGAAGATTTGTAGTAGAAAGTGAATAGAATTTTGCGTTAATCGGAATGAAACAAAGAGTCATAGACTAAAAAAGAACGCGAGTATTGCCAGCAATAAATTTTAATTACACAAGATAAAATATTTCATTCATTCATTTTATAGTATTAGTTAGAATAGAGGTGGGCTCGAGGTGGTGTCGGAATTTCGGAAAGTGTTAATCAGATTAAATAATGCTGATGTACTATGAGGTATAAATCTTGTATACCTAAAAAACTAACTGTGATTTCAAGAGTACAAATAAGCATTTGGTCTGTGGACGTCTCGACTAAAGGTGAACGCAGACTTGGCCGCACCGCACGCGCCGCAGTCCCCGCAGTCATCGCATTTTCTTTGTTGTCGTTTCAGGGTCTGCGGCAACTGCGACGCAGGTAGGTGTGCGAGGTGGCATAGAACTTCATATAAAGAATTCGAATGCGAAGACTGCGGCGCGTGCGGTGCGGACAAGTCTGCGTTCACCTTAAAGAGTACCCCAATAAGTTTTGTATCTTGAAATGAAAACTGGCTAGGCCATGTTTACACACCATTTATTGAATTTACAGTTTTATTCAAGGAGGAAAGATCACTAGTATTATCTTTCACATCAGATCACATATAGTGATTTCATCAAACTTGAATATCTAGTATAAATCTTGTTATTTTAATTGGAAAATAAAATAATATATTGACACAAAAACGTTTCGCAAGTCCACTCTGTATGAACCCGGCTTTATTTTTAACATATTAGAACCTCACAGATTTGTGCAGTTGAATTTTAGTAAAAAGGGTTGCCAACCCGTCTAAATTATTTAGTTTTGTACAATTTTCGGATTGTTCGAAAAAGAGATGTTACAGTACTGAATATTGAGAATTCAAATATACTGTATTTCAGTAGTATGGGATGGATTTTATCAAGAATTTTATATATTCTTGGATTTTATCTAGCACTAGCTGTTCTTTGTGGTTTCTTTCGAGTTATGATATGTCACAGTGTAATGTTTTTAGCCTAATTATGTTATTCGTAATAAGACTCAGTATGTAGTTTATGCGTAAAAGAGTAAGAAACGTCAACACACACAAACAAACTTTCTCATCTATACTAGTCTATACTAATATTAGAAAGAGGTAAAATTTGTAAGTTTGTAGGTTTGTAAGTTTGTATGTAGGGGGTAATCTCTAGAACTACTGGTCCGATTTGAAAAATTCTTTCAGTGTTAGATAGCCCATTTATCGAGGAATGCTATAGGCTATATACCATCACGCTACGATCCACGGGAGCGGAGCAGCAACGAAAAATGTGGGTGAAACCGCAGGGAACAGCTTATAATATTAGTAGGAAAACTCAAACTATAACCTCACTTTCTAAAATGATTTTTGTTCATATGTTTGGAAAGTGGCTTATGAACTAATAGCGATAATGGAATGATGCTTCTACGGGAACGCCTAACTTAAACTAAATCATTTGGAGGTATGAGGGACAGAGTGTAAAGTCCCTCGTCCTCCGTAGAAAAGGGAGAATCCACCGACCAGACGGATGTTGTGTTTACTGCCCAACGGATCTAGTCGGGATTGTTGTTCTCGTTCGAATGTCGCCGATAACTCACATATCGTGATGCAGGATCGTCAGTTGTATGCATGTTTGGCAATAGATGTCGCCACAATGATATAAAAATTGTTGTTTGAGCTTGTTAACCTGTAGTACATTTTATAACAACTTGCAAATTATATAATAATATATTATATTGTCAAAATTCTTAAATGATATAGCTAACAGGTAGCAGGGTAAGTAGCCGGGTATAAAGCTGATGTATCAGAGTACTGTTGATCTGGATTTATTCCCAATCAGTGTCCCTAAACTAAATAAATTCTGTGTAAAAACTTATTCAAAGATCACAGTAAAACCTGTTTAATATTTTCTTACCTCTCCGTAAGCTATTTATCGCTTTCCTGTCTACTGTTTCTTGTGCTATGTTAATATTGTTAGTAAACACTTTAAACCTTCGAATACACGTGAGTCGAGACACAGTAGAAAGACAATAGCAGCCCGAACGGCTGTCGCTTGGTCGTTGAAAGGTTGACCCTATTTCAGTATACAATTTTATATATAATACGTGTTCCCAGCTGTGAGTTTTCTTTAGCAATAAAATAAATTTGATCATCGATTCAGACTGTCAGATGGTGGATAGGGCCTGAATTACAGAACATAGAGTTAATAGGCGTGTTTAGATTTTACAGAATCATCTTAAAAAATTGTTAAAGGTACAAGTACATTATCTCTTAAACTAATAATAATGAGCCCTGACCGCCGGTAGCTTGGACTCTGCTCCATATACCGGTGGTGTACTAGTTTCTATATTTATAAATGTTATTTTTATGCATTTTTTCATATTGTCTACAAGTCCAGGTTTCCTTACGATGTTTTCCTTCACCGATGTCTGTAATGTCAAAGACCAAGATACATTTAATTTTTAGAAAGAATGAAGAATGAATTGGAAAAGTCATATTGGCACTAGTCCGGATTTGAGCCCAACACGACCTCTTGTATAAGAGACGGGCAGTGGGCACCTTGTCCCTAGGCCATCACAACTTATTTTTGGAGTAAGTACGATTGCTGATGTAAAATAGTTATGAGCTTTCGAGGTCGATCTACCGCCTCTCGACTATAAGGACGAATTCAGTCTTGATTGACGATATAACATGTGTATTTGTATAAGTGGGGACAAATTAGTCCCCGCGGATACAAATATTATAGCATCAAGCAGTGCAAGTAATTGAATAAGCTATTTTCAACTTCATCCATACAGTTTAGTCACATAATATATTCTGAAAAAATAATAACCGCCTTCAAATCTAAAAACACAAAAATAACCAAAATTTCGGAAGTCGGTGGCTTCTCTTCTGCCAATTAATTTGTGTTGCCACAGACTTCCGAAATTTTGATTATTTTTTTTAGTTTTTGAAGGCGGTTATTATTTTTTTGAAAAAAGTTTTTTATTTTTTACTTTTTAGTGTCATCTCTTCATTTTCATTGATTGACGCATCAGCATGACGAGTAGGTAGTTGTTGACCTATGTTGCACTTCAATGCTGTAAATCGTTGAAGAATTCCCTTGACTGTATATGGTTTCCATCATCAGATCTACTGCAGACCTTCATTACGACCTATATGGGTGCGAAGTTCTCATCAATTTAAATGAATTAAGTCCAAACACAAGGTAGCTACTGTAAACCGTTGAAGAGTTCCCTGAACTATCCTTCGTCTTCATCATCAGACCCCTAATACAGTCACAATCCATCTAGGTGTAAAGTTCTTATCAATACAAATTAATCAAGCCCAAACACAAGGTAGCTGCTGTGAATTGTTGAGGAGTTCCCTCGACTGTCTCTCGGCTCCATCATCAGATCTACTCCAGACCTTTATTAAATTGTAGTGCTATAATAAAATACTTAATGAAAAACTTACAAACGCAATAGTCGCCCCTACGATTTTTGAAAGTTCCCCTCGATTTCTCTGGTTTGCTACCTTTAAACCCTGATTTTCTTATGAAAGGACCACCATGGAAATGTCTTTTTTCCAACAAAAAAAGAATCATCCAAATCGGTTCATAAACGACGAAGTTATCCGCGAACAAACATAAAAAAAAGCATATAATACGGTCGAATTGAGAAACCTCCTCCTTTTTTTGAAGTCGGTTAAAAAGGATATAATCAGATGAAGAAATCTTAGCAACCCTAGCGTTGTGACAGAGAGAATCTATGTTTGACCAAGCCATCTCAAAAAAAAACCTTTGTTTGAGTCCTCTAGTGATGTCAGTGCCAGGTAAAAGTGACATTGACAAACGAAAATAAAAATCTCTCAATTCAATCAAGTTCATTCATTCACATTTTATTTACTTCACAGTTCACTCACTTGCAGTGTGACCATATGTGGCAGGATCCTGCCTTTTTGGCAGGTTTAGCCCTTTATTTTACTCTCTGGCACATTTGTTTGACGTTTTAGAAATCAGGCAGTATTTGGCAGTATTAGCAATATAAGCTGTCAGATTTGGAAGTATAGCCGCTACAGTCCACAAAAAGAGTAGGATGCAGTATCGAGAAGGGAAAAAAAGTAAATAGGAATTTTAAAATGCCTATGGCCACCTCACAAGAAAAACGCGGAATAGATAAACCTGTAATAAATATTTTACATGTTAAACAGGGCATTAGCGAATATGGTGACTGCGTTTCATTCCAGCAAACTAAAGAAATGATTAAACAAATGTCAAAAGCTGTATAAAAAAAGTGATCAAGAAGAATACGATGTATGATGAATGTATAATTTAATTCAGTTTACTTTTAGACTTTTAGATCAATTATTTTATTAAAACTCCAAAAAGTAATGTGTCTATTTAAATTTTTTTTTAATTATATTGGCATTATTTTGGCATTTTTTTGCTTTAGATTTTGGCAGGATTAATCAGTTTTCTTGTCTAAGTGGGGCAGGATCTCTAATTTTTTGAAGTTGGTCACACTGCTTACTTGAGTCACTTTCATTCACTTGTGAAGTTGTGACTTCATCGCTGTCAAAGGTGGCAACACTGTCGCTGTGGCTGTGCTCAGTGTTGCCAGATGTACGATTTAAATCGTATTCATACCATTTTTTACATTTATTTTGCATGTACGATCCAAGGTCAGAAATCGTACGTAAACATACGACTTTTTTAAATTTCATACAGCCAAAGTACTAATACCATTATAGAACGTCACTATTTATTATTTTACGTACTAAGTACCAACCCTGTTATGGTTGTTGTGTCGATTTTTCTCCAACACGAGAAATGTTAAATAACATGAATAGTAAAACCCTTTACGGGGATAAATGAAGACTTAAAAGGAGTGTTATAATTGATTATTTGCTTTAATATACCTAATAAAACAAAGGTTTTGAAAACGTACTATTTTTTTTTTGTAGCTTTCTTAAGGAATACGACTTTTTTTTTTACCCATCGTACGATCGCCCATTCAAAACGTCTGGCAACACTGGCTGTGCTTCATTCGTAGATAGAATAGATTATTGCCCATACGTTTTAAATGTGAAGAAATTATTGCAAATTTGCAAATTTTTTCCTATCTTAGATTCCAAGACGACATTGGAGTGTTATCTTCAATATCTATCTGAAGAAGTATACATATTTTATTATTCACCAAGACTCGAGAGAAAGGCGTACTGACTACGAAGTAAAGGACGCTGGGTTGTGCTTGTGCGTCATAACTTTAACCTTACTTCACTTTACGAAGTGTGGTGTTTATTCCTACACCATTCAGCGTAATTTTAATACAATGCCTAAGAAGGTCGGGAGAATTAGGAATTTTAAAAACAATGAACATTTTGGTAAGTGTTTTTACGTCACATTACTTTAAAACTTGTTTCATGGGATTTCCCTTCTTTCGTCATTGCCTTTGTGATGCTATGCTACAATATTGCAATTCAATTTGCTTGACTAAACTAACCAATATTTAGTGATTATCCAGAAATTTTTAGAGTAATAAACATAATAGTTACCTCTGGTGTCTAAATGAATATCACTCAAACGAACCCTACTTTATTTGTAGAACATGACGACAGAACTCACTCTAATAACACACGGCGTGTTAGTTTCAAACCCGGCACAAATAAAGGAAAAAACAAATGGAACAATGCCAAATTTCTGTTGGACGATGACATTGATATGACCGGATCTGCTGGAGGTCCACATGTACAGCGCAACCGAGCATTTAGAGGCCGCGGTGGTCGGCTAAACTCTCCAGCACCGAGGCCAGGGCATGGAGTGATCAAGAAGAAGTTTATTGCTGGTCCTCTTCCATGGTATCAGATTATCATTCCTTATGGAGCAAAACATGAGAAAGAAGTGGTCTTGAAGACATTGCTCAGCTTCATCTCACCAGATATCTTTATTCCACACTATTACAAGATTAACGGAAATGCTGCAGTCTTCTATGTGGATGATGTTAAACTTGCTGAAAAGCTGTTTCATGCTGACAGAAAAATTACAATGTCAGATGGCTTCAAGTTAATGGTGATTGTAAGGAATGCTGTCCCAAATGTAGCTATTGATGCTGAAATGAAGGAGAAGATGAAGCTGGCCATGGCTAAGAGATACAATGCCGCTACTAAGGCATTGGATTTGACCAAGTTTCATGCAGATCCTGGTAAGAAAGCCTTGTTTCTAACAATTTATTCTATCAACTATCATTCTGCCACAATTGAATAATGTAAAATTTTACAACATGCAAATGCATTCTTTAGGTCCATTAAAATACCACATGGGACCATGTGGTATTTAATGTAATCATATATCTTAAAATCATGTAGAGCATTTAAAATTTTAAAAGCAGTAGTAATTAGTGTGTGTAGTGCTAATTCATTAGTATAATAATTATATTGATTGTCAAGGAATGAGTCATGCAAGCAAACAAAATATGTTTGTTTTGAAATTCTGGGTTAACACAGCTTAACAGATTTTGTTTTAATATTCATAAGATCATTCTTATGAATATTAAAACAAAATTATGGTATTTCCATTAAAGTATAATTACGCAAGGAACTGTCAAGCACACATAACTTGCTCTAATTTATTTTGATAATGCAGTTCATCATACATAGAGAATTATGTTGTATGTATTTTTCAGAGCTGGCAGACATTTTCTGCGCACTGTTCCGTCCTGTAATTATGCTGGCTGCTATTGACATCATTGCTGAAAACATTCCTGATTTAGAGGCGCTAAATCTCAATGATAACAAACTACATGGTATTGAACATTTGAAGATCTTGTCCACAAAGTTGAAGAATTTGAAGATTTTGTATATGGGTGACAACCGGGTAAGTGTAGCTCTTGATAAAATGCTGTAAAACGTACTTTGATGATTCTTGATGATTTAGATTTTTTTATGTTGACTGCTACCAACTTACAGAAGTTTATGAACTAGCAAGATTTTTTATTTGTTAAAAAAATCCCAGATTAAATCATTTGAAGCCAATATGGAATTTATTTAACTTTGTATGAAGTAATAACATACCTAAGTCACACTGTAAATAATTTTCGAATCAGCTTCATATGAATGAAACATTGACTTTATATGACTTAAAAGGAGTTGTCTTACCTCAAAATCTTAAAAATGCAATTAATTCAAAATTTTTGTTTACCTTCATAAAACTTAGACAACAATAAACTGATTTTATGGTCTAATATTAGCCTTTAAAAATCTGCATAGTTTCAACGACATTTTTCATTTCTAGATTCCATACATCGGTTCCCTGGAGCCTTTGAAGTCACTGCCACTGGTAGAGCTGTACCTGAAAGGCAATCCACTGCTGACACGGTTTAACGATCACGAAATCTACATCAGGTAGTGTTATAGGACTTAGAATTGGTGGAAAACCTTATATTGTACACTTTTCATAATGAAAGGTACTTGGGAACTTGCGAAAGCCTGCTTCTAGAATTTGTGGTTTTTGAGAGACACAGAGGACGATGAATTTCTTGACACTTAATTTTGGGAGACATATTTAAAATATTTCTTTTTATGATTACGTAATTCCAAGAAAAAATATGATATTTTTTTAGTAGACATGTTTCTGTAGTGATATGTTTAATTATTCAAACAAGAGCAGAACTATTTGATATATTGTTTTTGTTTTGAAAATTATTGTTGCTACAATATTATTTAAATTATGAGTAGGTAGTCGTGGAATGAAAAGGTTTGGAAATTGGAATGGAAACTTAAAAAATTTAATTGATAAAATGTTTCTCCTTAAACATTTTTCAACCAGTCAAATGAAAAAAAAAACACATACCATATGCCTGAGATATTAATTAAAATATACATTTGTTATCGACAAAATTGCTAAACCTTTTTTATCCGCGAGTGTTCATTATAACAAAGGTATGTTTTGCTCCTGTTTTATTATTACATTTCAGAAACTGCAATCACCGTTTCCCGTACCTAGAAGTTACCTAGGTCGTGGACATGGTCGCAGGTTCGAAAACCTGCAGAAAAACTTTACAATATGTCAATCTTCAATAGTTCTATGGCAATAATATCTATGTGCAACATTTATATACTTAAAACTTTGTTTCGTCACCTTTGAATACATGATAAAAATAGATTATTAAAAAATAAACCAGATTTTGTATAAAATTATTTGCAAAATAAAAATCTGAACATATTCGAAGGGGGTGAAACAAGTCCTAACAAGTTTCTGAAAACCTCATCACCAGGAAATGTGTTGTCAAAGTTAGTCCGCCAATTTGTTCTTGATAAGTTAGCTAAACTATAAACAGCCTATCAACTGTCTACTTTGTGATTGGGGTTTTAGAAACAAGCGCTAAATGACTGCACTCTCAATAATCGCTTTTGGTATCTCAGAAATCGTAAAGGATTATTTCTACCAAACGAGTCGCATCGGATAGGAACCGATTTAAATTTTTTTAAACAATATTAAATAGTATACACAGTATTTAATTCTATTTCACGATTGTAGCCG
>JAWMCH010000040.1:0-67672 GCA_033675125.1 Athetis lepigone | reverse complement strand
CAGCCAAATCGGTTCTGCCGTTCTTGAGTTATAAAATGTGTAACTAACACGACTTTCTTTTATATATATAGATTTTGACCGTCTCGTTTGGTCCCACTAGCAAGCCTCTATCTTTTCCCTAATATTTTGTTACGCTAATATGACGTTAGTTACGACGGCTCTGGTATCTCAGTCCATAACACTAATGAATTTAATACAGGTGCAATTAAATTTGGTAATTTATTTATTTATTCAGGTGCTAAACTTTAGAGACGGTTAGTAAATTATTGTTTTTAATGTAATTATGCATCATTTTTAGTAGAATTGTATGTAATCAAATTCATAGATAAAAATAGTTATTCCGTGATAAACTTCTCTATTACTGATAATTATTTATTTTTTAATTGCCAGCGGATATTAAAGATACTGATTCTTTTACAAATAGATAAAAGTAATCAATAGGTAATGAAATAATAGTGAAATGTAATTATTAAGTACTTTAAAATCTTTTATACACTAACTAAATTATCTGTATTGTAGTTTTTTATAGCCGAAATATCGTATAATAAGTAATCAATTTTAACATTGAAGCCATAAAAAATGTTGCTTTTAATTTAATTAAACTTGTTTGAGCGCCATCTATGTATGACATCTTAATCTCATAAGAAACTAAAACGCTGTTAGTTTCTCTCATTACAACTAGATGGCGATAGTGTCAGCGAGTGTTGTGTGTATTGGAAAAGTAAAAATTTGAATATTTGTTTTCCAGTTAGGCCATTAAAAAAAATCTTTTTTTTTTAATAGGAGAGGTCTTTTAAAATTATATTAAATAATTAGTCACCAAATTAGTATTATGTCTGCCACCAGTCAGTGATATAAATAATATTTAGAGGTAACATTTTTATTTTTACTACTTGTAATACGTTTTGTGTACGAATAGACCATTTTCGATTACACAAAAGTACCTGAATTATTTTTCTTACACAACAAATGCATGATCTCCCATAGATTAAATACTTGAAATTATGTATAATTATGAAAACAGCCCAGTTCTATTTAGATATTAGATATTATTAAATACCTGTTAATTAAATAATAGTGTATGTAAATGTAATGATGTAAAACACTGCCGGTTAAATTCGTTCCCAAAAATAAATGAACTTGAAAAATATTTGTAGCACTAATATTTCCTAGTTGAATGCATTTTTGATAGATAAATCAGTGACAACAATGAATGACGTGTAAGTACCTATGAATAAAAATTTGCAATGTAATAATGAAATCACACTGACAATAACCCTATTTATTTCTGTTAGTAGACGAATTGTAATTTATTATCTGAATTATGTAAATAAATTATTTTTTTGTTGAATATCGATTTTTTATTGTAGATTTGTCCATTCCTTTGGATTGCTCATCGCAAGCGCGACCGCTGAGTTCTGAGTTCGTTTAACAGGTTTCTCTGGTAAAAACTGAGAATTTTTCTGTAGTATCCTGTCAGTAAACAGAATTTAGAAGTTTTTATAAGTTTACACCTTCCTGTCTCTGAAAGCAAGTGAAGCATAAAAAAGAAAGGCCTTACACTGATTAAAGACGGGCCTGTTGGTCTAGTGAGTACCCTGACTGCTAAGCCAGAGGTCGTGGGTTCGATTCCCACCCAGAACAAACTTTGTGTGATGAGCATGATTGTTTGTTCTGCGTCTGGGTGTAATTTATCTATTTTATGTAGGTATGTATTTATAAATTATATAAGTATGTTTATCAGGTTACCATAGTACAAGCTCTGCTTAGTTTGGGATCAGATGACCGTGTGTGACTTGTCCCAGGATATTTATTTTATTATTATTTACTGGTCTTCTGTCTCATTATTCCCCGATCACATTAGATTGCCATTACACATTAACACAGAGGAAGTGCCCTCCTTATTTACACACACTGTGCTTTTACTCGTCACCTACTTGGCCTTTCTTAGATTGGGCGCACACCATCAGTACAAAATCAACTCTTAATAAGGTACTTACAAATGACGAATGTTACCAACTTCCATTACAACAGAAGTTATTCAATATCCTATAAGACAATCTCCCAAAAAAAGTAGATCTCAACACTGCACAGGTTACAACACGACCATGCTAGCCCCATCATAACCTAATACAAGTATCTAAAGCTTTACAACTTACCTATTCACTATTCAGTGGATAACCACTATTTTATAAAGTAAGATATCAAATATCCTAAGATACAAAAATCGTACAAAGATTCCTAATAAAAAAGTTTACTAACCTGACCACAATAACTTTATAATAAACATCAAACCTACATAACAAAGGATTGAATAGCCTGCATCCGACGCCCACAAATCACATAATGGCCGGGTAACCCGCAAAATATTGACACTATCCATCATTTACCAACATTGTCCGACATCATAACGTAGGTATGTCCCGTGCAAACAACGGCCGGTTTAATATTTCACAGAGGTAAAAAAATGGCGTTCCATTCGCGAACGATTTCGGTAGTTTAGTGAGCGTCCCTAGTCGTAAAACGCACGTGTTTTGGTTTGTTACATGTGTACTTTAAAGGGCGAACTTTTGGGTTAGGACCGTCCGAGTTGGTTTGGCGTGGGGATATTGTGGATGCGCCGTTGATATTTTTGAGAGAATTTGTTATTTCGATTTTTATAGGTTTCTGTGCCCGATCTAAAAAACTAAAATCCCGTTGTCACCCACAACGGGATTTTAGTTCTAAGCTTCTGCTCTATGTCCGAATGTCCGTTGGTATGTTTCAGAGTGTTGGGTTATAAACCATAGAGATATTTTTTTGCTAGAGTATTTCTGTAGTGGCCCCATCTAAAGTACGGAATCCCTCGTGTGTGAGTCTTTAATTTTTTTGTCGTTTGTTTGCAGGCTTTTTCTGTTTTCAGTGTAGGTAAATTTATAAATATAAAATGTACCTTACAGAAACGTTTTTAAATTTTACTATAATTAAATCCATTCAGAATAGGAAATACCGTACGTAGCTTCTGCTTTATGATGATAACAAGAAAATACGTAATTGTTAATACTACTTGTATGACTGTCCCCTTAATTTGATTGAAACACCATTTAGTGCCATCTACCAGGGAATAGTGAAACTAATTCGATTATATTTCATTAAAAAAAAATAGATGTCGCTACCATTCTTATTGGATTCCAATTATCGGAGCACTAAAATGGCGCACTTTTTTTGTAGCCAATCTCATTGGAATAGCAATTGAAAAAAAAAATAACTCACTTATAGAAAACTTACTTCAAATTGTAGGAACTAAAAGAGTAGTTATATCGAGGTATTCCACGAAGCCCACCCAAACGAAGCATACCTACTAGATGCGCATACCTACAGTGTTAAACATCATCCTAAATAAATAACCTTACCATTATTCCAATACAATTTTTTATCCCTTTCTGAAATTCTTTTACGTTATCTAGTTAGCCCAAAAAGTAGAACCTTTTGCCTGCCACAAATTCGGCGCCACATCCACACTGGCCTAACTGCCACAGCCGCGCCATCTCGAGTCGCCTCACGTACCGGCCGGCGTGTAATTGGCGCCATTTAGGTACCGTCCCGCGGCGGACTCGCATTGCACGTCCGTGGCCCCACAACCTTGCGAACCAATATGTATGTTGTGAGAAACTTGCTACAACTAGGTATGTCGTGGTAAATTTATGGGACCAATCTTTTTATTCTTTGCGAGGTGTTCCCTAAACCACTTGATAGAATCGAAAAACTAGCAGCCGATTTTGAAACGAAAATCTACGTAAAACTTGACTAAGAAATTGTCATTCGTTAGTAATCTTTGCTCAGTCTAATCAGATCAGATGCAGCTAATTAGCAGTGCTTAGGGGTCGACTGACTGTCTGGTACTGTTTGGCCATCCACGATCCAGTCACAGGGCAGCACGATACGCCTTGGTAAGACTAGCTTGCCGATTTCTGACTACCATAACGCCTCGCCTGTAAAAGATCTACATTATGACTACCCGGACATTTGACGGAACCTTAAATTTTGACACTATGACGCGTCTCAGTTTTCGTTTCAAACACCGAGCCGTACACATCTTTGTTTTGAATCGTCCTATTAGAATTGATCACTATAGCTCTAAACTTTACACAGAAACGAGTAGCCATGAGGCACCTACAAACATCCCCCACCCTACAATTTATCAGCATTAAACATTTTCACATAAACATGTTCTATACCTTCGCAAAAACGTAGCAAGCGTTATTATCAACCGGTCCGTTGATTCCATTCACCCGGGGCCGAATAAATCAACGCGAAAGCCGAAAGCCGACAATAAATTTGGTCCCAATCCTGGTCATCGTCGACCCAAAAGGCGTTTTAGCGTTAACCCAGGGACGGACCTTTCCGCTAAATAAATCCCTTATCTGCATACGGCAAACCTTTCTAGGGTCCAGCTTAATAAATTCAGGTTGGGCCTTGCGAACTTTTGTGTTGGAACTATATGGAGATGATGGTACTTTTCTTTCTGTAAAAGCACTGAGAAAATCTTTGTCATGCACAATTTGGGCAAGGCAAGTAGCAATATGACCTTTTCTATCCCATATACTTAGTTGTCGTTATTTGACTCCAAGTTTTATTTTTTATTAAAAAATATTTCACTAAACAAGTAAGTACATACTTAGATAGATTATACGGAATTGTGAACACAGATACTTTTGATTTTAGCGTGCTGTGTGGAATGAATATTCAGTTGTAAGACCCTTTACAACAAAATGACATTTGTATACTCATTCTACAGTATACTTACAAGTTTTTCGGAGATAGGACAGCAGACCATTAGTATCCTTAACAAAATGATTACAAGACAAATAATATTCCACCAAAATTCGGTATCACCAACTCTATATCCACACTTTCGGCCTGCTCATTTGGAAGGCGGCCGACCGGGTGCGCTCCCAAATCAATAGTAATTCTGTGGGTAATCCCTCGGCCCACTGAAAAATATACATACCTATAGCAAGCCTATGTAAAGTTTATTGAGTTAAATTACTCTTGGATATAACTTTTGTTCTCATGTCGGTCGCTGGCTATGTGCTGGCAAATGGAGTGAATAAGAAACTTGGTGCTCACTGAAACTTGTATGTATGTTTTACGTGTTGTCAGTGTGTTTTGTAAAAATCTCTTTTACTGATTTGGGTGAGGTGAAATGACCCTAGAATTGGTGAAAATTCGTTATTGGTGTCCTTTTCACCTAGACACACCAATGAGATTGAATTGAACGTAAGTAGGGTTTTAAGCACATTTTGGAGTAGTTTAGTTTAGCCAGCCTTAAAGTCGATTAACACCAATCTTTTTACTAACATAAGGCAAGACGAGGTATTGTTTTTAGTTTTGCATTTCAGGTGATTGATAGCTAAGAGTATTTTTTTATCCTAATTATAATATAAAAAAACTAAATATTAAGTGACTTACGTTGCTGACTGCACAGTACAAAGTGTCAAAACAAAAATGTTTTTGTTTTACTTACCGAAAATGTATAATAAAACAGCAAAACTAAAAATAAATAATTATACACTTTTAGCCATATTCTGTCGTGTGCAAAAACAAAACAGTCCCCAAAATAAAAATGAAAGGGTAAGATCCCCTCCTAAATTATCATCGGTCTCAATCGCACTCACATTATATTAGATCTTTTATCTCCCTTCAACACTGACCGCTTGACCATTGGCTGTTGAAATGGGTTCACGCACACACACGTGTTTGTTTGCACACTCGTATGTGCCGTGGGCGGAGGGTAAAAAATGTTGGTGGGGTAAATAAAAGTTTGGTGTGTTATACTCAGGTATAAACAGTTTTTGGAATTTGTTGGTGATAAAAAAACTGAGCGTTTACATACATACAGGTTTGTAGATTGATATTACTGGTTTGAAATTGAATGAGAGAGTAAAGAGATCAGTAATTCAGAGTGCAAATGTTTAAGATACGTTCGTTTCCAGTTGTCCAATTAGGTGTTCTGCTTCGCTCCCAATAGTAGCAGCGTGATGTCATCTGGCTTATACGTTTAGTTATTACATAAAAAAGTGTCATTTTACAAATAAATTCAGTGACAAGATGAACGAATGTGAATCAACTAGACATTCAACGGCACTAGGCTACCATTGAGGTTAATTCAAAAACCCGACAAAGATTATTTGACCATGGTATCTTCTAAGTAAACACAGAACATCTCTTTACTAAAATCTCGGATCTTTGAAACATCAATGACGAACCCAATAAAAATGCCTAATGACAATCCATATCTCCAGTAGGTACAGATGTATAATGTTTATTCCACGTTATCAGCACTGGGCCCGATCCCGGAGGTCCCGAACTGTCCCTAACCTAAAACTTTAGGGTGGAAGGGTACTTTAAAGTGATCTAACAGATTTCAAGCCACTACACTAGGAATATAACTGGGTAATGCTGGGTATCCTGCCATTGTATGGGTTGGGTCACTAATGTGGCATTAGTATCTGTAGGCCTGGTATGCGCTAACGTTTGCAGAGTTGGACATAGAGCTGTTGTGGCCTTGAGGCCCCTTGTCTTGTGCAGGCCCGACGCTGCTGTGGTGTGCTTAAGGGGCTTAGGTCAAACCTAAAAGATTGTTTATAGTTAAAATAACGAATAAACCTTTCATCATATTAGTTCATCTATATTTTTTTTATTGTTTTAAATGGGTAAGTATATTTTTTATATTGATCCAATGGATAATAATAATAAACTCTTGATTTAAATCGTTGATTTCGTTTGTTTGTATTTTTTTTTTGGTTTGATATTTTAATTTTTATCTATTTGACATTACTTACGCTTACGACTATTTTCTTTTTTTTAGTACAAGTCAATTAAACTTACGTGCTTTAGTCCACACGTTTATGCTAGGCTCTCTGGTTTCAGTAGTAGGTCGGTAGGTAGGTATATCTTCGGGTAGAGCTGTAAAATTTTAACACAGGGACTATAAAATGTCTGTCTATGGATAACTGAACTGAAAGTTACAAACTAAGAACGCTACGTAGAAATTTTCTTAGAAATTAGGTTAAGAAATCTTTTTTCCACGAAGTCAAGGACAAAACCAAGAAAAGTATAATAATATCTTTTTTATGATATAATAATAAAAACAAAAAACCCATAATTATACAGACTTGTATACCTATATGCATATCTGTCAGATATGGGTTTATAGAGGCAAAGTTTTTTTTTCTTTTATTTTGTTTCTTGGGGCAATATCCAAACTGATTACCTATACAATCCTGTTTTTTTTTGCGGATAAAAAGTTATATTATATTATTTTTCCTTAGCTATAGGCAATATGAGATGGTATAAGGTCATAATATAGAAGTATTTTAATCTTATTCCATGAATTAACTCGGTTTTCGTCGAAGTTTGAGGCGATAGTAAGCTAGAAGATGTCTTAATTATCAATGACACTTCTTTTAAACTAGGCAAATTATTTTTTGCTTACACAAAGATTTTAAAGTAAAATTAATGATCCCCATGAAGGATAATTGTTTACGTAGAGCAAGGATTTATTTAGTCGGAGATGTTGAACCTCCGTGCTTACGATCAGCTTGTTAAATGTGCGGACGAAAGTGTCTATTGTGACAGGGCGAGCTGTGGAGTCGAACATGTTTTCAAGCTACGATAAAATATACGTTACACAGCATGTAATCGGGCTTGGTTATTCTCTGTCTCTATTTTACACATCTCAGTTTATTATCCATCGTAGTTTTCTAGTTGTGTGACGATGACAGAAATATTGGTTAACCAAAGCAATATTGTTAAGCGAAGCTTTTTAACTTTGATTTGGTTAAGCTCCTGTTTATATCTTGCACTTTTAGTTTGATAACTGAGCCATAGTGACAGACATAATGCTTAGCTGAAGTATTTGCCAAGCAATATTTACTTGCTACGGTCTAAAATTAAAGCTTCGAACACCATGTGATTCAAGACACAATAGAATGACAATAGCAGCCCAACCGCCGGCTGTTGCTTGGTCGTTGAAAAGTTAAATTTTACTTAGTAAGATCGAGTTTTCGCTAAACTATATTCCAAAAACTAAATTAAACTAAGTAAATGAGAAACGACGACGGCAAGGAAAATGTGACTTTTATAGAATTTGACGTTGGTAAGAAAGAATCTATTTACACTCCAAAACAAAGAGTCGACTCCACGCACGCCGCAGTGCTATCCATTTCCTTGAGTCCGCGGCGCGTGTTTGGTCACTGCCTGAGATATACATATGGCGTGTTTAACTGTACCTGCAGGGCTGCCACGTAAATAAGAACAACAAATAAACAAAAATTTTACTTTAATCTTTCTTATGATCGGATTTAAAAAGATTCTTATAATGAGTTTATAAAAGGCGTCCCAAGGATTGCCATAAATACTTACTTACAGTTTTTTCCTGTAACAAAATTATTAATTATATGTTTCTTTTAAGTTTTAATTACATACGTTTTACCACAATTTTAAATGCATCTTTCTCTTTCCATTTAATGAAGAAAAGAACAGAAGATAAAATATTAGTCTAGTCCTGTCAAATTTAGACACTCCTTATGTAGGTAATTTAGACGCGATTTAAAAACATGGCGTCTATACGTTAATTTTCTTCAGGCGCTGTCTAATTTGACAGGATTAAACTAAAATGTATCTTCTGTCCTTTTCTTTATGATATGGAAAGAGAAAGATGCATTTAACTTAAATTTAGTTAAGTTTGTGAACAAGGGAATCAGCACCATTTTCTATCTAGACGGATTAACACACAAACCACCTGCATATAAACAGACTCGTAATAAAAGCATTAAGTAGGTATTTTTTGTTAAAATACCTACTGTCTTAATTAAAAATACCATTTACCAATTTTGTACCACTTTTTAAACATCTTCGGCGAATGGAGAAGGACGAGATTTACAGACTTTTATATGAAGAAGGAGTGCAAGAAGCCTTAAATAATAACAAAGTAATTCCATTTATTGCTAGACCTCTAGTAACTTATTATTATCTCCACCCCAAAATCACACATCTCAATCACTCTATTAGAACCATTCAACTTCCAAAAAGATCAATAACAAAGATGACCTTACCTGACCTATCTATTGACCATTAAAGAGTACAAGTGACCATCACAAAACACCTTATTACAGGGGACATAAGATCAAAAGTGTATCAAGGGGATGCTGCTAAAAGAAACCAGTTTTGAATGTCCACGTGTCCAAAGGTGAGATCGAAATGAGAGCAGGGGATGCTGCGAGGTTGGAGGTCAAAGTACAATTTACATATTGGGGTAATTTTTTGAATAAATTTATTTGAGATAGGTATCTGTGAAGGTTTGATGTGATGATTTGGTTAAGTGGTCTATTTAATGGTAATTTGTTACAATTGTTGGGGTTCTTTATTATGAATATTTAGTAAAGTAAGTATAATTTTGGTTTATTGTACTGATATTGGATAAGGTAAGACTTTATCCATAAATTAAAATATTTTGTTATTCCCTTCTGATGGTGATATTTTTACTTTCATTTTACTAAGAAAAGGATATAAGATACATACATATTAGTGTGGACTTGTCAAATTAGCCAGGACGTATTTTTTACGGTCGTTCTAATCGCGTCTATATTATAATATGGAGTACCTTAATTTGACATGACTAAACTAATATGTCATATTCTGTCCTTTTCTTAATGGGAATCGGCACGTTTGTCACGTAAACATGACAGATAAACGCATTACGCATTACGTAATTTTTTATCCAATGCGCAAATTTTACGGGCTATTTATGGTGCTCAAATACAACAACTTTTTCTATGGGACCAACATCGAAGGCCTGCATTCAAAAGACAGTAATCTGGCATTCACAGGATTAATTCCGCCAGAAAACTCTCCGATGCCAGCCCTAACACACAATACGGCTAGATAAGTAACGCGGTCCTCGCCACTGTCTTGATGTAACACATTTGTAACGTCCAGATGTAAACACAGATACGGCCGGCTACATTCAACACCCTGTATAGCAATTTCCCTTACCGTATGGGGTTGAGGCGCCCAGAAATTGTTGCAATTTGTTTTTGATGGTGAATTTATACGTATTTGGTGTAATCAGGGTCTGTTTTTGTTTTAAGTGTGTTGATGGGCACTGTATGTTGTTGGCAGGGAAATTGAGTCAGTGACATGATTTAAGACGACTCGTTTTTTATGCAGACGTCATATATTTTTAATTTTAACACCCAGAACTGAATAATAAATATATCTTACCTAATATATCTTACCTTATATCTTACTTTATTTATTTGATTTCTTAAAATATCTTTTGATCCAATACTTGATTTGGCCCTTATCAAAATCAAATTCTGATTTCTACGCTACTCTGTTTTTTTTGTGGATAACTCCTAATAAAGTGCATGCTTGTAATTTTTGAGAAATTCCAAATTATTGATCAAAACTTGTTAAGTCACCATGCACTACTCCTGTGGTGTGCTCGTCATAAAACCCAATAAGCCCTACTTCGAAGAAGCGACCTGCTAGTCTTTCCTTAATCAAAAAAATCTCACTAGCTTTCCTTAATTGACTTCACTGACTAATACAGAGGTCATTCGGGTCATGAAACTGGAAACTCTCCAAATCATGGGACATCGGACGTAGGAACTACTGTCACTAGTCTGCTAATGAGCGGTACAGTTCTAGCAACGCTTTGACCCAAGTTATCGTGCGCTGAACATTGAGGCCGCTTGCAAGATGAACACAATCAAGTAACTTGTGAAATACTACTTAAGATACCTCGTGTTTTGCTCCCGTTTGAGTTTTTGGTTATGGCGGCAATTGTCAATGGAGATTATGGGACAAAAAGTGTGCTGAACTGGGTAGACACTGTAGACAGTGATGCACGTGATCAGAAGCAGGGTCATCAAATTTAAGTGGTTTTATGGCAAGGTTGTTATCATCAACGAGTTCCAAATTTCAAGCTGCCTAAGAGCTTCCTATTAGAAAACTCAGCGTCACTTTGAGTTCAACCTGAGATTCGTACTCAGAAGTATAATGCTTACTAGTCATGCTTGCGACCAGGTCACTAACGGGCAGCTAAAGGTCTATTTAAACACACATGTATTTTCCTATGTATTTTCAAAGAGTCACGTTCATAGAGTTTGTAATTTTTCTCCATAGGAATCTATTCTTTATTGCACAAGAACAATACACATAAAAACAGCAAAAATATGAATTATGTACAATGGCGAGCTTAACCCAAAGTTATCTTCTAGCAAACCTTAATTCTATAAAAGATATTGCAATAGAGGATACATTATTGTTATTGCACACACGCATTATTATTATTAATAATTATTATTATTTTATTATTGTTTAGGAACGAGCAAATAATTTGACTGACTGTCTTCTTGACTACATACTAAAAGGTAAATGATTAAATATTGAACTAATTATTTTTGAGTTTGTTAATAAGTATAAGAAAAGGTTCCTAACCTTAGTTATCGTAAGAAATTACGTCCACAGCAAATTTATTTATAAATCTCGAACTGTAAATGATCTACGCCTGTAAATTAATGGGTAGTCGCTGTGAGCCGATCGGGCTATATTTCAGACCCTAACTAAACCGACAACCTTGCTCCAAATATTTACATTGTCTCAATGTAAATTATTATTTTTATAGTGTGCTATAAGTGTAGACAAAGATAAGGATTTACGTATGCACCTCAATACTGGCGATGGATCATGCCTTAGTCAAGATTACGTTTCTTGGCGCGAGAGGGATGGGGGATCAAATCTGAAACATATAACCATTTTTTAAAGTTCAATAACTTTCCTAACTAGGTAGTTTAAGTAATATTTTAAAAGGCGACCACTGCGGCTAAACTTCTGTCTGGAGGAGATATTAAAGTGAACAAACATTGGCGTAAATACAGTGCGCTTCCTCTTTCCACTCTCTAGTCCGATGAAATAATAACCCACAACATGATTGTAGAGAGATACTCAGTCTTTCTCCATGGACCAACTTCTGTCCTCGAAGGACAAACTTCTATCTTCAAAGAAGCCATGTTAGCATGAATTGGTAGCTGATGTTTACATAAAAAACCACCAGTAAACCACCGTCATATTTATCAGTTCCCTCTGCGACTGATCTGCCTTCACATATTTATCGATATTTTCATAATAAATTCATCCAAGGGACACACGCGACACTTTTTATTTGCCGTCCTATTTTAAGATTCATGATCTCATAAGATATTGGTAGACCTTCGGCTGTGGATGTGACGGCCGCATTTTATGTGGAAGAAGTAAATGGTGTATACAGGATGGAACTTTGAGTGGCAGTAAGGCGAACTATGTAGGTTAACCGTTACAGCTATACAGACAGGTATCGCACTATCCATAATCTTTCGCAAATTGTTAATCGTAAGTTTTGTAGTACTCAACGATGGTTAGTCCAGTAGGTGTTGGTAGTGCCAGAAAAAATGATTATTAGTCATAAAATATGTGTATTACAGCCTGGGTTGGTCCTCAGGTAACTAACCCAGATTTTGATCGGCATCAGAAACAGGAAATTAATTCGTAAAAAATACCTTTGTGCAAAATAGTTACTTATTTGCTTACAAAGACTGTAAGTGTGGAACAAAACGCAAAAAAAAATAAGTTGTAGGACTATTGTCGTGTAGATGCAACAGTTAACTTTGTCCCTTCATATCCTGACCGTTTCTCCTCTGTATAAATGCGTGTTCAGAAAACTTGTCATAAATAAAAGGTCATGTTTGGTACCTAAGATGTCAAGATCCATTTAGGTAAAGTATTATTTATTTGGGTCTATGTAATTGACAGCGAGTTATGTCCAAGGCCGTTGTCTAGAATTTAAGTGGGTAAAGGTTCGAACTGTAAACATGTCACTCGTTTAAATTACCGCGAGATAGTACTCGTATTTTCTTAGTTTGAAAAATTTAATAGGCAGCAAGTAAATACGAGTACTGAAATCTGGCGACAAGCCTTTGTAACATATAAATTGTGTCAAATGTGTTAAATTTGAAATGACGTTATAAGTTAACAGTAAAAGTTTTAGCGCCTTACTAATAAACGCTGCATAAAGTTATGACAGGTTTATACTTCAAAAA
The DNA here is from genome assembly GCA_033675125.1 of Athetis lepigone. Classification (NCBI taxonomy): domain Eukaryota; kingdom Metazoa; phylum Arthropoda; class Insecta; order Lepidoptera; family Noctuidae; genus Athetis; species Athetis lepigone. Next base: position 54,548 of record JAWMCH010000040.1, on the reverse strand, counting down.
ATGTATGGTTACACAGGCTTTATTCATTGCATAACTTTACACAGTAATTATTAGTAAGGGCATTAGTGTAAAAGTTTATTTTTTCTTTTTGCGCAATTAAATAAAATTTTGTTTTTAAAAAGGTTTTTTTACCTTAATTTTTATTTTTGAGATGTCACAAGAATCCCAAAACATAATTAAAAACAATTTAATGAAATCAATTCAGCTGTTGTTAAGTTATGGCGTGACTAAGACATATAAGGATTTTTTTTATACTTAGACAAAAACTATAGAATAATAGAAGCTTCCATCACGAAGTATGTAGCTAAGTACCTGTATATGAGGATCACTGTTATATTATGCTCATAAGGAAAATCATAGTAAATATTATGTGAACACGAACATGTTATTATGTCCTAATGTTCAGACTTACGTGGGAGGTGTAGTCGTGATGGCCTAGTGGATAAGGCACACGCCTATCATGGAAGAGGTTGTTGGTTCCAATACGGGCAAGCACCAATGTGACTTTTTCAATTCGTATTGTACTTTCTAAAGTTTATCTTAGACATCACTCACTTCCTCGGAAGGCACATAAAGCCGTTGGTGCCGGTTGTGATCCGTAGAACTTTGACAGTCGTTACGGGTAGTCGGAAGCCAGGAAGTCTGACCAGTCTAACCGAGGGGTATCGTGTCGCCCAGTTACTGGGTTGTGGAGATCTGATAGTCTGGCAGTCGACTACGTAAAACACTGGTATCTGGTTAGGCTGGAAGCCGACCCCAACATAGTTGAGAAAACGCTAGGCAGATGATGGACTTACGTGGGAGGTGTAGGGTGGTATCACAATAGACACAATAGAAAGACAATAGTAGCGCGAGAGTCAGCTGCCGCTCGGTCGTCGACAGGTTAAGCCGTTTTTGTTCACATGTAATTGATAAAATTTCTTTAATTGTTCTAGAAGGTGACCCAAACCTTTCAAAGTCCAATTAATTTTTTACTTTAATATTTTATATAAAATTTTTATTTAATAAATTTAATTATACTTAATTTTTATGATCTTTCAAATAAAAAGTACACGAAGAAGCAACCACAAAAAATAGGTATATCATAAAACCTCCTTCTACACAATATTAATGAAAAAGTACCAACCTAATAATAAAATACTTTTAAAGGTAACTAAGCAGTTGCTAAGGTCTTCGATACGCGTGTCCTAGTGAAAGGAGGCTTTGAGTGAAGAGATATTATAGTCGGCTCTCACATAGATCTCGCCGAGTCGGCTTGCTTCTATTTTTATTTGCGATGTACCGAGAGGTGGGTTGACATGAAAGGAAAATGGTGTAAGTTTAAACCTTAGAACACTTTTTTTTTTTGGTGAGTGGGAAATCATCCAATGACTGCTCCCGTCCTGGGTGCGGCGGGAGGGCGTGTCAGACTCTTACTGACTAAAACCCACTCATGTTCCTTCGATTGCCCTTTATTGTCCAGGGTCACGGTAACCACTATAAACATTCCGCAACAACCTTAGAACACTTGTGGTTCGAGACACAATAGAAAAACAATAGCAGTGCGACAGCCGGCTGTCGCTTGGTCGTCGAAAGGTTAAGAATCAACTACAGCCGTTAATGTCTATTGTAAACATTGTGAATGCTCGTTGAATTTTATTAGGCCGGTTTTGATGTTTGAAATTGCCAGTCTTGAGGAAACATGGTGATTAATGTTCGTGCCTAACCAAAAAGTTTCTGAAAAGTAGTTTTTCCAAATATGCGGAGATTCGTCCATTATCCAGTAAGCTTCGATATATATCGAGATTTCTGAAGTATTACTCAATATGGCCAGAAGCATTCGGAAAGATAGTATGAAAACCCTCAACGGCAGGTATCTTCATAGAAAACTTTTAACTGTCGTGTTAAAACTAGACCTATAACAAGAACTTATGTAGTCTGATTAATAGCAATCGAGAAAATCTTTTACGATGCGTTCAGTGCAATTCTATATTTGCAATTTTTGTTGCTTTTTACCGATTTTTCAATCATATTCAGTCATTGATAAAAAAAAACACAACACAGGCGTCAATAACCAAAACTGTCAATCTATTGTTTCTCTACCTTACACGAAGACACACTTCCATAAATCCAGATTTCTCAACTTACGCCCGTGTTCCCGTCGGTGGAGAGCTCGCATTATTACCGATAAGTACATGGGGCGCTGTGCTCCACACTGGATTTTGAATAATATATTATTTTCTTATGTAAAATGCCCGATTACTATCATCCCAGAGATTTTTGCGGCGGCACAGACAAAAGCTCCTTTATGGCACTTTATACGTTTTTGTTCTTAAATTTTTGTTATTTCACGTACGCTCGTGTGGGCCTGGCGAAATGAAAAAACTTTTTGTGTTCCAATTTAATGCCTATGGAACACTTATATTGTTTCAATTTTTTATCAGGACCATTAAACGCGACCTTTTGTAATACTACTCAGAGGTCTCATTGAACTGAATAATATTTCGTGCAGGGTTTTTCCAATTAAATCCAACCCATTTCTCACCTACGCATGGTCACCGCGACCGAACAAACCCAGCAGCGTAAAAAGAGGTATATTATTTTATTATCTGAAGCCTGGCAGGACGGAGAGACGGCAATATCACCGTATATAGATTCGATTTTCTACGTGAATTCGTTTGACGGCCTTCATAATGCGACATATAAAACTGGGACTTACGGACCCCGAAACCAATTTCGGGTTATGACCCGACGACTCTCTGATAATATTCTCGGGTTATTAGGTACGGATAGGAGTTTTTACTATGGCTATTTTTTCCGTCGACGTTGGATTATTGGTACCGACTTTACGATCTGCTGTTCTTCTATACTCTTGGTGGCTTACATTTGTTTTATGACGTCATCTCTCCCGATACTCCCTGGGACAGTAGTTTATTTGTTTCTGTACAATTTTACTCATAAACTTTTGAGAGAATTTAATTCTAGTTAGTTTTATTTGGTAAGTTTTGGACGTATTGCTGTTTTGTGAACAGTTGGGAAATGTTTACGGATATTATTCGAATGGTACTGTTTGTTTTATATTCAATTCAGGATTAAATTCTTTATGTACATTTATCAGTATTATTTTGGTCGATCTCACGGCGATAGCATTGGCTATGTGACCTTCTTGGGCGCTTAACTGCATGTCATGGGTACGATTGAACAAAATAAATATTTGTGTGAACAAAAACAGGTAATTGTTCCGATTATAATTCAATTAAATTAAAATGGTTACGAAAGCTATTATACATTTGAATAACTGCGAAACTTTATTCGTGTGTGAAACATAAATAAAATGTAAGTAATTAAAACCAGTGAAAAATAAAATATTAACCGGCTGAGTGGGAGCTAAAACACCAATTTTCAACAAAACAAAAAAAAATTGTATGATTAAGAAAAAAAAACTAATTTGCAAATTCTCATTTCTCTATTCCACACATACGTACGTACCTGTTTACTCCTTACGTTGACTAAGATTACAGTCCTAACCCTCTGCCTGCTGTATAGTCACGTCTCGTATGGAGTACCAAGTACCTTGTCGTAAAGAATATGACCTTTTACTTATATAGATTGTACGTGAGCTGGCGCTAAACGTTCGATGATTCAGTTTCGATACTTTTGCTTATTTGTTTCGTACGTTTCAGTGTTATTTGAGGGTTAAGGGTTGTTGTTTTTGTGTGTGTGTTGTGTTGTGGTTAAATGTGTGTGTGTGAGTAGCGTTGGGTGTGTGATTATTATATTGATCGCTAACGTTGCTTAGTTTATTAGCTAGCTTTGCAGGGTATGGTTGGTAGAGAAAAATAAAAAATATGTTGTAATATTTACGAACTAAACCAATATCTTACAATACTGAAATAAAAAGATATAATATATTTTTAAATATAATTAATTTAATATTGAATTTTAACGGTATTTTGTTTTATTTTAAGTTGCCGAATAACCTTTAACTGTCAACCATCTAAGAAACCTCAAAAAAAATTGCTCGCTAGAAAAAATGTCGTACTGTTTTAAATTTATTATAAACAAACATCTTAAAAATATGGGCAGTTTTCATCTCCCAATTGTATGTCAAACAAAAACATCACATCTATATACAGGGTGATGTCTCACATCGCCTACTTTATTAAAACACACTCTGTATTCATAACGCATCAGCTACACTATCACAAATAATATCGCCCCCGAAGATGCATTGGAAAAGAAATGTATCAGAAAATGTATAAAAAAGCTGTATTGTGACTCTAGGTTTGACATTGAGGTTCGTACACTAGATGTGGCAGTAACGTGCATGAAAAGCTGGCATATTTATGTTGCATTAGGTCCTGTAAAGATCTTCTAGAAAGTTCTTTTGGGAAGAGAATAAATGTATCCATACCAACCTATAATACCCAGTGCATTCTTCATACTAGGTACTTTGTTTCATTAAATCATTAGATTGCAAGGTTTATTTTAATTTAATGGATGATATTAAACTTTCATTTATCGTTTCGTTCAGCCAGAATTACTGCTCTGTTTTTTTTTTGCGAATTGCATAATGGTACCACTTCCATTCTGAAGTTGGATTGAGATTAAAATCCGTACTAAAAGGAATGTATTTAAGGGAACTGTTAGAAATTTTCAATTTTCGTTTTTAACTTCTATTTACCTACTCTACCGAGTCTGATCATCATAACAAATGAAGAAATTATTACGTCTCTCTCTAATTATTGTCAAATATTTACTTAGATTTGCATTAGTGCTTATAGCGAGATAAATAGAAGTTACTTAGCACTGACTTTGGCTTAGCACTGTACCTGACACTGTAACTGCCAAACATCAAGTGTACGATAGAGATGGGAACATGGCTAAGTCTACATCTGTGCTTAGTAACGTCTATTTACCTATCTCGCCATTAGAGACAAACATACTTACAACAGAATTTCTAAACCACTTCCAGAATTTCTATGCAATAACAAATATATGAATGTAGGCGTGTGCGGGCGAGCGTATGATTCTTGAAGGGAGATATGGGATTTTTCTGAGATATACACCGACCTGACTCTGCTTGTCCGAGAGGGTGACTCAACCATGGTATATGCAGTTTTAAAGAAAATCCTTATCTTTGTTATTTATCGAAATAAATGTCTTTTGGAAATAAGTTGGGAAAAAATACTGTTGATGTGAAGAAAAATATGCGTGAAATGTAATATGATTTGTATAGGTATTTATTATGTTCAAAATCTTGGTTAAACTATTAAATTCTTTCAATTTGATTCCCTTTTATTTCAATAAAAGGATTTGAGCAGCTAATGTCTTTCTATTGTGTCTCAAATTTCGTGTGTTCGAATGATTAACAAATAAGTATTATATCCAGTTACCTCTTCAAAGGGTAACTTAAAATGCAGAAAAATGATTGTGTAATTATTAAAATTTGTTAAAGAATGGATATTGTTATTAAGTAAAACCGAAATACGTTAAATAAATGCTAAAATAAGTCTATGTAGAACTTTTTGAAAATTTCCGAATAATCGAAATTCGACCAAAACATTTATCTTTCTTCAGTGTGTTTTCTCTGCGCTCGTTCTTCAAATAAATATTAACTGTGCCAAATCTCACACTACTCCGTGCGAGCAATATTTATAAAAAAGGCTACGGGTGGTTACCGATAGATTACTATAGTTACATAAGACTAATAAACTCCAAAAATGATCCGTCAACAACCAATTAAACATCATCTATCATTGAAAACTTTAACAACCGTAGAAAATGCGACTAACGTATGGCACCCATATTAATATTAAAATTACGTTCCGGCCCCACGTTGGGTGCCAACAGGCGATTTTTTACATTCAATTAGAGTGACCCTCCTTTCGCTTTCTCTATATAAATTGGTCTGTCTACCCTCTAATAAATGATATCTGGAGAACGACACGATGTGGGAGGTACTTGTGATGGATGGTTAGACCGATGTGATTGGCTGTTGCATTCATATTGGAAAAGTTTAAATTTAAAGGGTTTCGGGTTAAATTAATTGTTATTTGTCAATTTGAATATCGGTTACAGATGATGTCGCGAATTAAAAAGTAGTCTATGCTGAATATTATAACTTTTCCTACTAATGTAGAAAATGTGAAAGTTTGTGAGGATAAATGACTGGATTTTTATAACTCTTTACAGAAATATTACTAAACGGATTTTATTGCAACTCTACAGACTTAACATCACGCTATGACCAACGAGAGTAAAGCAATGATAGCTAGTTACAAAAAAGATTTTTTAATTAGGTTTGTTATACTCCTGACCAGCATCATGAGGTTCATCTAACATTTTATAAAGAAAGTAAGTAAGTACTCATACTTTTTAAGTTCAGAACAATAGTATGTATATAAAAGTTTATATAAATCGTAAGTCATAAATAAATCGACGTATGCAAAAACGGCATTAATTTAATTGGTAGGCACTTAGTACTTCTATCCTTTATCCATCACAATTTAGTCTTCCCGCCAGACCATAAACTTTCAAAAAAAGAACTTATCAAACTCGCTGACGTCACATCTCACAAAAAATATTAACCCTATCACTGCGCACGGTTTTTATACACCTTCAGCATTTCTAAATCCTCTCTCTGGGGTGGGCTAACTCTATCTCGGGGAAGGATTATTGGAAGAAAGCGCGGCTACGTACGGGATCTGGTCGCCATTGTCAATGAGATCGCATATGGCGCGAACATATTAAATATTCACCACTCGCTGAGAACGTTGAATGTTTACAGGGTTATAGTTTTGATTTTTGGGGTGGGATTGTAAATATGTATCTGTGTGTCTGTTTTGTAATGTTTTGGGTAATGTTGTTTGTTTATTTGTAGATAAAATAGTTTATATTTTTGTATTAAATTATCTTATTATCTACATAGAAAGTGTGTCAGGATAGATGGAAGGGTGTTTGTTAAATCCACAATTTTAAGTTCCGGTTCCTATTCTTTCACTGACATTTGTGAAATCTAACTATATTAACTACTCTAATAAAATAAAGAGGTCAAATTTTATCTTGTTTCTAGGGGTCAAATTATATAATTAAAAATGATATGTCTAATAGAATGTTACTTTATCCTAGAAGTATTGAACTATAACTAGTACTTGAACGACAAGTTGGCTTATTTAAGCCACATCGAAAGCAACTAGTTGTTCCAATTATTATTACCTAAAAGCTTTTCCTTACACAATTTAACCAGCTCCCTCTATTCATATCAATATGCAAACGAAAAAAAAACCTAGACCCACCTTTTACTAAAACCTCGTTCATTACAGACCACACACTTATCCCGCATCCCATCCGCCGGGTGAATGTGGATCAATGGCGCTTTTTTTTATTTAAAATAAGTCCTTAAAAAAAGCACGCCACCCCAGAAGCCAAATGGCCCAGAATTTGTTTAAATTGTCACGTACAGACATCGCGCGGTTACACAATCCGCGAACGATGGCGCTCAAACTTTTGTTAATGAACCGTTGGTTTTTAAATTTCGAATTCGGTTGTATTATTTTTGTTTATTTTTGTGTTATTTGTAGGTAACCAAAAATGGTTGTCTGCCTTTTTTATAATTAAATATTAAAAAAAAAAACTAAAAACGGGCGAGTACTATAACCAAAAAAAGAAAACACTTTTAGAAGTCCTTCATTATTCTAGCAAAATACTCTAGGTATATGTTTTGCCTGAGATAAATAAACGTCACTTGCTACGTTACTCACTACTACCATGTACTTTGGCTTAGATATTCTCCATCTTTATCTTGCTTTAGAAGTTTGACAGTAGTGCGAGGGTGACAGTAATATTATTTAGCCGAAGGGCTTGCTAAAAAAACGTTCACAAGGTCTAAAAAATATTCATAACCACATAAAACATGTAAAATTAACCAAAGTTTAATTAAAAATATTTTAATTTTTAAATCAATTTAATATTACTTAACTCATCATTTATTTGACAAACGCTGCACAAAATAGACATACGTTGAAGGGGTTAAAAATGCATCGTAGTCACATAAAAAAATCCTCTAAACAGATATCGGATTTTAAATTTTAAAATGTGCATTGTATTGTGTCGGGGTTCGAAAATCGATTGGTCCCAGCGACAAAGGGTTAACCATTAAAGATAAAAAACCATTGTTATTTGGATCCGACAGCTTGCAAGCTCGTCAGTTATTTTAAAATAAATGGGACGGAATGCTACGTCATTATTATATAGCAAGTAGTTCAAGGGCATTGGGTTAGTTATCTACATAATATTTGTTGTAAACATTCTTTTGAAGATAAAAGATTATATAAAATAGATTGACTGGCATTATATTTTATTTAAACTCCATGGACAATTGTGCATGAAGTTTAAATAAAATCAATACATGTTGAGTCAAGAACGACAACGTGATGTTATAAAAAAAACTACTTTATTAAAGATCGCAATCAAATTTTTTTTAAATCGGTTCGTCTTAATATCGACTGCATATAATTATGTTTATATTGCACGTGGTATTTGGCACACTTTTCGAACGAAGAGAGAAATTCAACTCAGTACAAAATGTACCTACAAGACTTGTTAGCATTATTGAATTGTTGGCATTGTCAAGCATCAAAGGACAGTTATCAATTAGCAGTTACCAATCTATATATTATGTATATCTAAAAATTAATCGCTATTTCCCTTGGTTACGCTTTAACTGAAGAACGACTAAACGGATTGAACTTTGTTTTTCATATATTCTAGCACTTTGATAAAGGTTCTTACGGAAAAAGAAATCCCACCAAAAACATTACATGTAAAAAAAGCCAACTCTCTACGCACTTCTACCATCGTAAAAAGTTTTGAGATCGCATAGAAGCCAAGTTCTGTTCAACTTATTTAGTAATAATAAATCAATATTTTGTGATTATATCAATAGTTTCGTTTATAATAATGACTTGGCCATGAGCACAATGAGATACAAATATAAAACGGCATATTTGGAGGAGTTGAAAGTTAAACATAAAGTTCACAGAATTAAATTCTTTTAGTTTAAATTACTGACAGTCAGTCTCATCCAAGACCAGTGAACTGCATAATATGCATTATGGCGCATGTTTATTCTATGGTGATCTTCCATTCCAATCAGTTACAAAATGATGTCCATAGATTCGACTATATTTGCACATAATTACAAGGAGCAAACGACTTTTAACTTGTGCTCATGGCCAAGTCATTATTATTATAATGTAAACGAAACTATTGATATAATCACAAAATATTGATTTATTATTACTAAATAAGTTGAACAGAACTTGGCTTCTATGCGATCTCAAAACTTTTTACGATGGTAGAAGTGCGTAGAGAGTTGGCTTTTTTTACATGTAATGTTTTTGGTGGGATCTCATTTATTTTTTGTAGGTCTCTTTCTTTTCTTTTTAGGTGATTTTTTTATGTCCTGTGCCTCATCTGCTGCTTTGTTTGGAGCACATTTTCGATCTCTAACTCTTTTGTTTTCTCTCTGAAGTTTCATTACTTCTGAGGCACACAAGTCAAGACTGTAGATACTTCTGAGTCGATTATATTCAGCTATTCCCGACTCTTGAGCATTGATACAAGTAAAATTTACATTTATCAAATGTAATCCACCCAGACTTGTCACTCTTAAAAGGCCATGTATGCTTGACCACAGGTGAAATCTTAGCTTTAGCTCCTCGTTTTTACGGATAGTTATAGCATAATTATGCGATGCATATAGGAAATTGTTCCCGATGAATATGCGCTCTAGAAATTATTTCAAATTTGGTTTTTCCGCACAAAGTTCATATTATGAATGTCATTACTAAGATTACTTTAGATTTTACGTTTTTCGAATTATCACAATCATACTTTACATTTTGTACTATTCCTAACCCTAAACTCACGTCAATGTTTCGTCTTAAGGTGCGTCCAAACATTAAGCGGCAGGTGTGCGCGGCAGCCGCGCGCAAACATTGCTCATTATCATTTGTCGTTAATCGAGGTACATTCGTCGGATTGTCCTCTAGAATGCGGCAGAATTGTTTCCTAGCCATGCCGCATGTTGCTGACGCGCTCTGGCCGCTCAATCTTTCGACACACCTTAAAGGGGGATGCTTCACGGTAGCCCGCGAAATTCAAACTTTCGTAGGTTTTTTTGCAATTTGTCGGTCATTGTCAGGCTGTACATTGAACGAAATTGATTCGCGGTTGTAATAGGTATATAGAAACAAAATTATAATCATTAATATCATCAATACTACCCTAAGAGTGCATACAACTCGATTGAATGATTTTCTCATGAAATAGACAATCAATCGAGTTATATGCCCTTTGAGGGCTGACTTGATGATTTAAATGATTATAATTCTGTAACTAAATATCTAATAAAGTAGCAAACATACAATATCAATACACATCCAGACACTAGGCTGCAAATTTAAAGAATACTTAAGAAAATTTTAATTTCCCGGGCTGCCTTAAGCTTCCACCTTAACATCACTTTTGCACCTATTTTGATGATTATATTTTCCTCTAGCCCTGCTGTCATAGAGGTGTCCTCTTCATATTTTTTTATGCTTTCACGAGCTCCTTTTGGGCAATCTATGCTATCTATAGCTGTTAGTTTTATTCAGGGATGTGGCAGGGATCTTAGCTTGCAGTATTTAATGGTTGACACATGTTTTTTGTAGGTAATTAGCATACGGCATCAGTTGGAAGTTTCAAGAGGTGTTTAATTAGTTCAGCTATCTGTTTTCATTTAAATCGGATTTCAGAATTATTAATATAGTTGAGAGTAAGTCACGGTCTTTTTGTGTAGTCACACCTAATCTTATTTTATTCAGCTTGTCAACAAAGTCAGAATCATTGAGCTGTCGTACATTAATTGTAAAATCATCCTATAAAAATAGTTCAATCCACAGAGTCGGCGGCATATTGAGGGAACCTAACAACTTATTAGTTTCAGCAGTTGAAAGGTTTTCAAAAGATAAATTTCCTTTTACCGGAGGAAGCTGTTAGAGATCCCCGAAAACTGTCAGATGCTTTTTTCCGAACCACCCATTTTCATCGTCACTCTGGTACTTGATCTCCGTCGTAGAAATAGTGATTGATTAAATATGGGTTAGCTCTTCTTTCCAGAAACTTTTTGACTTAATTTAGCTCGTAGCACTCGACTTTAGAGGAGACTGGGCGTGTTTTCACATTATCACAATATTGTGCGAAACTGTACAAGTTAGTAGTCTCCAACTCTTTAGGCTGTTTAGGATAGTGGTCGTTAATCCAGGACTCGTAATAAATATCGGTGGACTCAGGTTCTAGCATCATCGTATCCGATTTAGATTTAACGCGCCGGGTATAATATAAACCAATTTATTAATTTCTGTATTAACAAAGAACAAAGTTAACAATGCAGTCGAAATTCATACATAATGTTCTTGTAAAACCGCAAATATAAATTTGTTTCTTATTATTTACTTATGTTTATAACTTATTAACGTTTTTATAATTTTCCCTTTATATGTAGCTAATAACCTATCTTGGTGCCAAATTTGAAGGTTCTAAGTCTGCTGGAAGTACCTTAGATTTTTGATGATCGGTCAGTGAGTGAGTGACAAAATGGTGTAACTTTGATCGCCCATAACTCGTAAACTATTGGTTCAAATGTCATGTAATTTCGAGGCTGAGCTTGTTCTAATGCTTACTCTTGGTTATCAAAAATCTAAACCCCTAGCTTTGTCCACATCGATGATAAAGGGGGGGTGAAATAGCCGCGAAACGCTTCGAGAAAAGGATGGTACGGCCGTGCCTTTGCTCGAGACTTGGCTGGGGCACTGCCGTGCCCCCAGATACGATAAGAAATTAAACAACTATTTAACTTCCAAAGATGTGAGTAATTACTTTGGTAAGGAAAACTACACCATACTAGAAATTACAAACTTTAATAACCAAAACTATCAACTCTTTACATAAATTACATACAGGCACATTATTAAATAATTTAAAATCGCTCTCATTGTCCGTCAGTGCAAGCAACCGCCCACTGTGCGATAATTTTGGCACACCGCGGGTCGGTGATGGGCCCCTACGGCGAGAATATAACACAGGTAAGGGGTATAAGGGTAAACAATTAAATGTATGCAACATATTGTAAATTTATTTTCTGTTTGGTGGAGAAATAGAGGCAGAATGAGTCACGTATTCGTACAATATAGCTGCTTTCTTATACTTGTTCAACCAAAACTAGCTTTTCTTCGCGGTTGCACCCTCGTTTCTGGTTACAACTTAGATCCCGTAGGTCTAAGCGTTATGTTACAAAGCCTTTCCAAATAAAACCACCTAAAACAAAAAGTTTTTTCTTTTTCGGACCAGTAGTTCCTGAGTTGGTGGCAAAGTAAGCATGAAAATACGTAATTGCCAGGCATTGGAGGTTTTTTTGTAGGGATATTATAAAGAAGGCTACCAATGGTACATCAAAAACGTTGATCGGTCGTGTTATTCAAAACTGAAACAGTTTTTTGTTATATATGACACCAATAGTTATGTAAATTACTATTATTTAAAGTAAATAAATAATTACAAAAAAATCTTTATTTACTTTAAATAACCGTGGCTGTAATGAGACAATGGTCTCATTACAGCCACGGTTAACCGGGAAACCTGCTGCAATATAATGTATTGGAGGTTTCCGGCGACTCGGACCGCAATTAACTCGGACCGCGGCCCCAGTCGCCGGATCCGTAAAGAATATTTAATTTTCTCCATGGTCATTTTCGTGGTCCGAGTTAATTGCGGTCCGAGTCGCCGGAAACCTCTGTATTGCAAGTTTCAAAATGTCAGAAAGAGTATCGCGTAGGTACTGTATAGGGATTGCAATCCGGTACAATTTTGAATCCGGCCGGATCCGGCCGGATTCACGAGAATTCCGCCGGATCCGGCCGGATCCGGCCGGATTGGTATTTTGGGTGTTCAACATAGCGCATATTTCTAACTTCATGGCATATTATGTGAAATAATCTACGGAAACATAGAAACTAATTTGTACGAAAACCAAGTCTTCTTTATTTATAACTAGCTTTTGCCCGCGACATCGTCAGCGTGGAATAATATTTCCCGATCCCGCAAAATTTCCGGGATAAAAACTATCCTATCTCCTTTCTTAGGTCCCAGACTAAATCTGTGCCAAATTTCATTCCAATCGGTTTAGTGGTTTAGGCATGAAGAAGAGACAGACATACAAAGTTACTTTCACATTTATAATATTAGTATGGATTATTTTCCGTCAGATATTATAAAGGGTGTCTCAATAAGAGTGCACTTTTTAAAATTGGAATATTTTTTTTTCATGCATGTTGCAACTCTGAAATTTGACTGTTGTCACCTTATAGTTTATTCCGATTATTAAAATGGAGGGCTTCTCGAAAGAACAACGCGTTATAATTGTAAAAACTCATTACAAAAATGAAACCGCTCGCAAAGTTTGCCAAATTTTCAACCATTCGAAGATTTGTCAACAATTTTGAAAAAACTGACAATATATGGTTTCAGCAGGACGGCGCAACCTTACCGCGCATTAAATAATCGATTTCTTGCAGCAACGATTTCCAAAATACATCATCTCACGAAATTCTGATGTCAACTGGTCGCCAAGATTGTGCGATTTAACGCCGTGCGTTTTCTTTGGGGTTTTGTGAAATCTCTGGGTGTATGCGAAAAAACCCGAAACAATTCCTGAGCTCAAACCAGAAATCCAACGCGTCATCGGTGAGATATAGCTACATCTCTGTGCAAAAGTCATAGCAAATTTCATGAAAAGAGTAATGGCTTATCATTGGAGCCGTGGGGGTCATTTGCCAGATATTTTAATCCATAATTAATCGGAACATGTCTTCTTTAAAATACATTAAAAATATCACAATTCTATTATAAAATACTTGTTTTTATTTTGAAATGAAAAGTGCACTCTTACTGAGACACCTTACATAATATAATAATCAGTCTCAAAGATTACAAACAACAGTGAATTATTTATGGTTTAAATTAAGTTTAACCCGTTCATAAAAACTTAATTAAATCAACATCATATATTCTTCTATAATCCAAATTAAAATTGTCTAAATCAATAGCTTATGGATACTGTACGATTTTGCATACGCCGTGTTTTTTAGTACTTTTGCACGATTTTGATGACAGAAATTGCGTTTTTCTTAATTACCGGATCCGGCCACCGGATCCGGTGATAATGCCGGATCCGGTAGGCAACAAAAACGTACCGGATCCGCCGGATTACCGGATCCGCCGGACCGGATTGCAATCCCTAGTACTGTAGTGAAAAAAAATCTTTACCTAACTAAAAAAATAAGATAAATATTAATAAGTCCACCACGGTATATTTTTCGTACGCAGCATAATACACACTACGCAAAATTACAAGTCACCGTTCTGGCGACAACCCTATATTCGACCCTCGTACTAAAAACCAACAAAAATTATCCAAACTATAACGTTACCAAATACATTGATGCTTCGGATGATAACGTAGTAATAATTTTGTGATTTAAGCCAGCGATGTACGTTATTTCGTTCGGTACACTCGTTTCTCTTTAACCCCAAAATGCTCAAGGCCTGGAGTCCGCATTGTATCCAACATTGCGGAACCATTAATCAGTCTGTGCTAGAATCATCAATATAGCATTACAGAGGATACGTCCAAGTATTCGATTCGATATTCTATGTATCGATTATGTATTGGTAATTCGATTATGCCAGCATTGTTAAGAGGCTGTTCATCATCTCGAAAAATGCTGGTGTCATTATGTTTTCGTGTAGGCATGTATTGGTTTTCTTGTGTATGTGGGTCGATGTAACTGCGTAGTTTTATAAGGAGAAGATAAAATAATATTATAGCTGGATGCTGATCCAAAATGGTCAAAAAATTGTCAATTCATTTTGTACTTAGTCATAAATTTTAAAAAATCCGATTACGAACTAGCATCGTAAGAAGAATAAAAATAAAAATAAACTTACTGTTACATGAAGGTTAAATTTTCCAACTGCAAAGACCTTCCTACTCTCCCTTCATTTCTCTCTGCACAGGTTTATTTGGGACCAGTTTTTAAAAACAGATTCTAGTAATATAGTCTATCCATCTTACCATCTAAGCCTGGACTCCACGAAGACCCTCACCTTGTCACATCATCTAGTTTAAACATACACCTAATATCCCTTCGACAATAACTTTTTTATACCAACACTAAAATTCACAAAACCAATATAAAAAGGGCAGAGTGTTGAGCGTTCCTAGGAACTGAACGCCGTCCGGCGGGCATTAGTCATCCTTGTTGAGAGGTATCCTGTGGGAAATTACGCGCGCGGCCGCCGCGACCGCGAGCGGTTGTGACGGGTTGATGTTGCGCGTTGCTAACGTTTTGCTACCGTATTGGTTACGTTGAAGGTTCGTGATAAGGAGAATTTTTGGGTTCGAATTGATTTTTAGTTTGAGGTGCATTTGAGATGCTTTGGCGATGTAGAATATATGTGAAACGAGTATTAAAGGTATCTGTGACGATCTTTATGCCTATTTCTGCCCCAAAGCAGCATTGGTGCATACCGGTTTAAAAGTTATAGATCTAGTATCAGTATCAGTTATCAATATCATACACACATGAATGGTATGGCAATGTATTTGGTATGGCAGTTGTCTGTAGATAGCGGTGAACATTTGATTTGAATTTTTATTCGTGAACTGTCGATTTCAGACGTCATTAGTTAATTTAAATTAAAAAGTACATTTTTTCATGTCAGAGTTAGAATATATACTGAATAAAAAATTAAGAACATTACAATTCTTTTTCACTTAACCATTCCTTTAAAAACGCAACCCGTTCCGATTCCCAAACACAACTCAAAAAACACCGTTAGCTAACGCAACAGACATTCACCAGATTGGTGATCCAGTTAACCTAACGGTGCTAACCCTCACATGCCGAGTCAGGTGCTAAAGACACAACACATTGCCAAGATACCTAATACGCTCGCAATTTTTCCCACACGCACAAAGGGGTTAAAGCCCGTCTCCATTGTAAGAGGATATCTAATTTCCCTTGAAAGCAAAATTGGCGTAACATTGCTAAGGTAGTTCTTTTTTTTCTGCGTTTTTTTCTGCCCAACCCTTTTGCGCCGGCACCTTTGTCGTTTTTTGTGAAGCGTAAAGAAAAGGCGGTTAGTTTATATCCGGTCTTTGACGTTTGGAGGGTTGACCGATGTTTTCAATGAGTATTAATTACTTGAAGTGGTTTCGTATCGAAGATTGACGTGGATTGTGGGTGTGAGTGGTATATTTCTTTTAATAGAATTAAGACGGTACATTTTATTATACATTATATTATATAAAAAAAAATGTAGTAGCAGAATAGATTTTTAATTAGTAAGTACAAATTAATATTAAGCTATAAATAAAAAAAAACTCTATAGATTGGCATACTTATGCTCAAAAATATAAAGTTAGTTGGTGTTCATTTTGCTTACTGCTAGAAAGATTTTAATAAATTACGAAGGAGATTTTAATAATACCTTTTGTGGTAACAATTTATACACTTATTTTTTATTTCACATATAATCAAGATTGATTGATTGTAATTCTACCAGATACTTCTTATAACAACCCTTAACGTACCCATCATTAAAATTAAAAACTCAAAGCATATTAATTTTCACACATCAGCAGCCAACGTGAGATTACATCAGAAACATGGCGCTAAATTGAAAGAAAAATAATTTCACGCGAATTAGGAAGCATCTGTCGTCACCTGACATTTTTCTAACCCTTGATTACCCTTTCTTTCTTAGGGTCCTTTTGACCCGCAGCGGATATCAAAGGGTTCCTTTGTCTGCTAACTGTTATTAGGATACCAGGTGCAGGGTTGAGTCTTCCGTGTTTCTCACGAGATAGGGATTTGGCGACGATCGAAGGGTTAAAGATGCAACTGTTTGCGTTGCGCGTGGAGAGTTAAGGAAGTCAATGACGGTTAGATACGGATCTTTATTAGTTTATTGTGATGTCGTTTGTACAAATGGACAAAATATATTTTATCGAAACAAAAAAGAATCATATTGAAAAAAAATGTCTATGTAAAATAATTAACATTTAAAAGTCTCGTTTAAAAACTGTATATATAACAACAAATAATAATAACAAAAATTAATATTGAGCTTCTGACTAATAATCGCTACTTAGCTCGCTAGGTTTAAATGTCTACTACAGGTTTAAACTTTATACGAGTGAGTGATTTTTAGTAAGCGTATTAATGTCTATTTGTAATGTCCAAGAAACAGTTTGTTTTATTTTAGTATAGAAAGTACACCGCTAGATGGTACTTATAACAAAATTATTTGTTCTATCTCTTTTAGCTAATATCCAAGACAACTCGACCGAATTTAACGAAACTTCTACTGGCAGGTAGCTAATGTCATACTACCTTTATTTGAAAAGAATTACGATACTGCACGATTCAATTAAACCAAAAACTTTAATAAAATAGAATCAATAACTATATCAAAGTACCACACGGCCAAACCCACGGGCATAACTTAACAGATAATAAAACTTACAGAAGCGACTCAGTGTTCAGGTCATGTGAGGCTTTTATTCCGGTAGACGGAGCGAGGTGAAGACGCGTCGAGCGTGTGTGATTGACTGTCTGGACTTTGAATGGGAATGTAAGGGTGTAGTATTATGCCTACGCACGTGGAGCCTCTGTGAGGACGTGTTTTGTTATGTTATCCGTGGTTCGTTTTGTTGCTTTTTTTGGATGTAAATAAATATATGTTGTAAACTTTTGCAAACGCTAGGAGTTTATGGACGCATACACAAGTAACAAAATTCGGAGGAAATACTTAACTTTTTAACGACCAACCGACAGCCGGCTGTCGGGCTGCTATTGTCTTTCTATTGTGTCTCAAATCACGTGTGTTTGAAGGATTAACCTGTGCAGAAATCAAACGCGCAACACGCAATGCAGCAGCCAATCGTTTAACCACTGCAGGCATCGTGCTGTTAAATGCTGGAGAAACAGGTACCTAAAGGTAAGGATGGAACTTGGCTAAGCCAAAAAGAGCCCAGTTTCATTTATTTATTTCGGCCTGAGTGACACAATTAAGTAATATCATTTTGACAATCCGATTTCTACTGTTTCTTCAGAAGCATCACCAGTAAACCATAATTGGCCAAAACGTTTTATGCCTACCAGTATTCTGACGCTTCTATCTAAATAATCTATGCCCCTAGCTAGTTTTGTACATTTGAGGGCGAACAAACACGAACATATTTTTTCTTACGTTATAACAACTTATGATAACTTATTTGTGATGGTTCAACAGTCTTGTGCAAATAATATTTTGATATAACCATTTGCCTTATAAATGTTTTCAAATGTATTTACTTTAGTAAGAGATACTTTTATGGAAAATATTCTTTTCACAACAGTATTTTACTTACTTTTAGAATATTTTTTGCGTTCAGAGAGATTATGTGAATATAGAAAGCATGTTATTTACAGGGTTTGCAAACGAACATTTTAATACAAATAAAATTTTAATTCCCTTTAAACAGCTGAAAATAAAAGTAGTGACATGATGAGTTCTATGGTACTGGACAGGGGCAATAAGTGTTCCCCAAAGAAAATTTGTTAAAAATAATATTAAGGAAAAATAACTTAAAACCAAATACTTTAATATAGTAAGATTATAGATGAATTAACTAGTGGTGGTGTAATTAATTAACTCACTTTGTGGTGTGACCCGCATCTTTGGTCCCTGCTTCACTCCTGTAAGTTGTAGCGCGATGTTCTAGAGCATATTCATTATTTACTATTCCACAGGAATTAGACTACCATCTACAAAAATAATTTTAATTTCGTTATTTACCTATATTTGTAAAGATAAGTCTGGAATCACCAATCCGCTTTGAACCTTGTAGCGATCAATGCTCACCTTCTCTGTGTGAACAGTCATTTGGCTGAAAATTGGTAATGGAATAATAACAGAGTGGAGTAACCATTTATTTATTTTAGATATCTCGTGGACATAGGTGTGTATGGAAGTCAAAAGCACTAAACATTTTGTTTAAAGAAGATACGTATGCAATTTGGGATTACTAAACCAATTTTTTTCAAAGACCATTATGTAACCACTCAATGAATCCAGCCAACTCGCCAACATTGCCAGAAACTTCCATCCTGTGGACTAGGTAAGAAACAGGATAGCCGAAGCAAGTTGTTTGTCAACCCACAAATGCTATTTGCCGTGCCGAATCCGTCGGCCACGGGCGGTGTCACGTTGCTATGCTGGTAACACGGAGTGGGTACAAATGGAGAGTGAGGTCCGGGATGCATCAAAGCGGAGAGGAGACGAAATGTCCCGTGTAAATTGCTTATATTATTCTTATATACCACCATATAATTTGACCAATACAATATTGTATGGACCTTAACCTTTCAACGACCTACCGACAGCCGGCTGTCAGGCTGCTATTGTGTCTCAAATCACGTGTGTTCGAAGTGAAGATATGGGGAGATTTCTATCAAAATAAACATCTCCCCATTTATCTTCACTTTGGTGGAGTTCGAGTTTCACCTGAATCATATTTATGATTATGCGCATTCATTTTTGAAGTGAAAACTTCTTTAGCGGCGTTGAGCACTTTTTCTGTAATGGGTATAAAATCTTAAACTCGCGTCAGGTCACGTGGACCTGATCGAAAAAGCGTAGGACGGATGGATTTTAATGTAAAATAATTGTAATAGTTTTAAAGTGTTAAATTTTTAATGTAATATAAATTGTCATGTTTGTGTACGATAGCGCAATAAATGAATATTGTATTCTACCACATAAATGATAGTACTTTTATACTGATAAAGCAATTGGTGCAAAATTATTCCCTAACCATTCCAAAATATCAAACATGCTCAACGTTAATAATCAAGTTTTCACTTCTGCCGGCACTCCCGGAGTGCAACCCGTCTTTTTTTTTTTATGCCTGTTTGTACAAGTTCAGAAAGTTATTTTGTTACTTACTGGTGAATGAACAAGACATACATAATTTTTATCTCCTTATTAATATAAAAAAATATCAAACGATAACACTACGGCTGGAGCAGCGGTTAGGCGATTAGCTGCTGTACTATTCGTAGGCCTACAGATTTCTGTTCCCAGGCTGAACAAGTTCATAATGTTTGTAAATACATGCTCAATATAAAAATTCATGGTATTGGGAACATCTTTTAAAAAACTACAAAGATATCATGGACAAAATATGTGCGTCTAACTGAGTACTCCATTTACTACTCTATGTATGTTCACCAAATAATCTTAAATGTTTGTTTGTGCAACGAAAACCTACGTCTGGTTGTGACGTTTCGATTGCGTACGTTAATAATGTGTTGGAAAAGTTGTGATTGTTGGCTAATGGCTGTGTACATAGTGGTCGATGTTAGGCGCACCTAATTTTAGGTTTACGTTATTTACCTATTCACTTACCTGTAGATATTTTGTCTGTCAAGGGATATTTAGTGACATTATATAGAAAGGGTAGGTAGGGAAACCTGTAAAAACACGGTAGGTAACATGCATCGAACAAAGTACCGGCACCATAAAATGTGCAAATAGAGAAACTACAAAAAACCAAAATATATACGAATAGGAAGCCATATTTTCCGCCGATATCCACCCCGGCAGCCGTGCGTCCGAAAAAATAGTAGATAATCTAACTTTTTCTAACGCCCCTGATCCTAGGAACTAACCAGTGTAAGTCGACCTCCTATATGATTAGCCCAGTCAAAGAATGATGTTTCAACGTTAGTTGGGAATTTTTCTTGGGGGCGTTTGGTTGGGAAACGGCAGCAAATCATTACTGACAGTTGACCAAACGGGGTGTGCTCCCCCTAAAATATGTATGAGGCTACGAATGCCTGTTATGGTGTCCGAATGTTGATAAGCCAAGTATCGGGTCGTAAGATTGGATCCCAATAATAGGGGACGCTGGGGTGAATTAGGATTTGTAGCGATTTTTTTCGGGTTGAAAATTGGTTGGGTTCTAAGGGTCGGAATTTTTGATGATCATGAATATTGTATTTCGATTTTCTTTTATTTGTAGGTGTCAGCGTATATCTCGAATATTGCATTATTGATCGGAATTTAAATGATAAAATTGAGGGGACGAAGAAAGGCAATCGATTTTTATTACAAACTTGAATCAGTAGACAGTCAAAATGATCAGAAGTAATAATATAAAAATATAAAAAAATCCTATACTTACCAAAGTATTAAAATATATTTTTATCTCGTCTCCACGTAACTATAATTAATAGAACATCGCAAATCCGTGGGAAAGTCCCGAACAATAAAAACACTAAATCAAAACAAATATCGTTCTCCACAAACGCTACTGTTGCCACAACAGTGTCTAAATCCTTTTAAATCCGAGAAATAGGATTTTGTCAAAAAAAAAAAAGAAAAAAAAAACGCACTCGTTGACTCCAGCAAAAAGTTACAATGGTTTAGAAAAAAAAATATAGTTCGAAGTGTTGGTAGCGGTGTAAGCTGCCAGTGTACAAAATAGAATTGATTGTACAATTTTTTTTTTGTGTCAAAATTATTTGAAAAAGGAATTTGGAGTGTTCGGCTTTACAGTTGACGTGTTGCTGTTATTATTGTTAGTTTTTGGTTGCGTAGTATGACGTTAAACAAATTATTTTACGTGATTTTTTTCTTTGTGCGGTGTTCTAATAAAACGTTATTTTTATTTTTTAATTCTGTAGAACAGTAAATCGTTTTCTTATTTAGACTCCAATCTCAAGAAGAAAACTACTTACTCTACTATTCTTGTTATTTGCGGGAGTGAAAAAAAGAGTATTATGCAAACAAAGATTAGCAATAAAATTATTCCAAGAAATATAGAATCAAATAAAAAAGAAAACCAGTAACAATTCCCATAAGTGCATGACACGGCAATAAATTTACCATCATTAATATCAAAAACTAAAAAAAACCCAAAATACTAAACCCTATCAATTACAAAAGAAAAAAAAACTCCAAATGACCCCATATCTATAAACCTATACAAATATAATTAGTGTTGTTCAAAATAATATATCACAAATCTTTTTTTACCCCAAAACATGTCGTTTTAACCCCGTTTCCCTCGATTTTGTATTTTTTTCGACAATTGTTCAATATTTGTCGATGTTAAAGTCGATTGGTGTGAAATTGAACGAGAGTGTTCTCATGACCCTTAGCGACCTTTTTGATAATGATAATGTCTCATAGATTGAACTAATTTCGCTAATGATTCATTAATAAAAAATATATTTGAATCGCTGGCTTTTGAATTTTAGGTGAGAAGATCTGTTTTGTTGGGATGATTTTAGTAAAGTAGTCTTTTTTTTTAATTGTTTTTTCTAGTTTTTCGGTACTTTCTATAATATTTTACTTAATAATTATAATGACAGTCAAGAATACTTTTCATGCAGGCACTGAACATGTAATTAAAACACCGCAACAAACCGTTAAAAACCTGAAAACTCGTCAGTCAATCGGGAACCACGTGACGATTTTTTTAATTAATGCTCGCGACTTTTCTGCATGATAAGATACCTTTATTCTGTACCAATTATTTTTGGTATCATAATTCTAAAAATATAACAATATAAACATGA
This sequence comes from Athetis lepigone, assembly GCA_033675125.1. NCBI lineage: Eukaryota > Metazoa > Arthropoda > Insecta > Lepidoptera > Noctuidae > Athetis > Athetis lepigone. Next base: position 31,833 of record JAWMCH010000040.1, on the reverse strand, counting down.
TGACGTGACGCTCGATTTTTTTTGCAACAAGTATCAAGATTCATACCCATAATAACACTCATCATAAAACGCATCATAATGAAGTATAATTCGCGCAATACGATACCGTATACCGTTAGAAGACACGTACCAGTCGAACCCTATTTACCCTATTCACCAGACAATACCGACTTAACCCTTTCACTGCTTACGGACCACTTTTATTATTTTATTTTTAATTTGAATGAATTGTTGCAATTTTTGCGTATACCTGATCTATGATAATAGGGTAGTACGCTATTCAATTTTTGCATAGAGGGTCCTATTCTAATTCGCTTGTAGATTATAATGCCGAGCAGATGCGAGCATAGAGCTCTTTTATGGTTTTTAATGGAAGCTCTAGTGATGGTGTTGGAATATCCTGGTCTATAATGTTGATGAATATTGTTGAGGTAACGCGATTGGTTGCCAATGATAGGAGAAATATTTATTTTTATGATTTTGCTTGTGAATTTTTCTAGTATTTTAAAATTAAAGTTTCGTCAGCCAGGATTTACTACAGCTTCGTTCGTTGTCAAAAACCTTTAAATTCTCGGCTTTCCACTACCCTTTACAAGTATTTTACCCGTTTAATATTCTTAAATTAATAATTGTCATACTGTGTATCAGTAAACGGCATAAAATTGCATATAGCACTCTCTGAGTTTATCGCGAACAGACAGACGTGGCAGGAAACTTTGTTTATAAATGTATAAGGAACTAGTTTTACTTTAAAATTTACCTATTTTTTACGTTGCGATATCATAATTCTTATTCTGAAATTCCATACACAAGTTACGCCACAGCTATCAACACTATTCAGTACAGACTTGAGTAATCTATTTCAATCAGTCTGATATATCACGCAAATAGAAGTGCCTCTTCACTTATCAGATCAAAAATCTACATAATAAAAGCAAATTAGGCGAATAATTCAGCACAGTCAGTGGCACACGTCAAGTACTAAATTACGTTTGAATCTAATCTTACATCTGTGAGTGCACCTCTTGACAAATTATTGGATTCTTTTTGTTGTGTGTTTAACAATGAAACTGGTCTAATTGTAGAATCAAGTGTTTGTCTGAAAGTAATCTGGCGACTAGACTTTATAAATATAAAAAACATATAATAATTTAATCCTTCGAACACACGTGATTTGAGACACAATATAAAGACAATACAGCCCGACAGCCGGCTGTCGGTGGGTCGTTGAAAGGTTAAGGAAAATAATTTGAGGCATTCAGATATTTTCGAATTGATCTGTAAAATAATTTGGAATTTTCGCTATTACTCTTTTACATACAAACTTTGATGCAATTTTTTTACCCCCAGGGGTTGAATTTCCAAAAATTGATTTTTAGTCCGCATCTACATCCTAAACATAAACTTGTTAATAACTTGAGTTAATTTCAGGTTTTAGATTCAGTAATTATTGATTTTGCGTTTTAAATATTATATGATTTAATTTTGATTTTATGATTTTAAATATTACGAATTATATTATTAAAAATAAAACCATTTGGTATTTTAACGATATTCTTTAATTTTATAGACATAATTTTATCCCAGGAAATGTCAAAGTTTAAAAGATTTAAAAACATCAATCGATTACGCTTCAGTTCAAATATCGAACATAACTGCAACGGTTTGTTATTTCCAAACTGATTTATGGCCAGAGACAAAGTTTGAAAAGCGAACGCGTTTTTTTCTTAAATATTTGTGTTTGGAACGGGTGTTTTATTTGTGTCAAAATTCGCAAGGGGTCGCATAGACAGCGCGAAAAAGGGTTATTACTATTACTAGAAAAATAAGTTTATGTTGTATTGTTTGGTAATGAATTATTGAGTCGGGTCGTTTCAGGTACATTGCGTATCATGTGAAGGGTTAGTTTTAGCAAGATGACAGTCGAAGTTCACACGTGAAAGTGTAGTCAGGTAAACTGCATTTGAGAAAAAGTGAACGATTTATTAACTTTGTAACTTAAAGAGTCGATGTTTTCATCATAAACTTAGTCTCACCAATGAAAGCTAAGATCAGGTTTTCAGTGTGATTTGCCAGTGAAATTAGTGAGTTCAGTGAATTTGTAAGGAACAGGTGAGTTTCTTAACTTTATGGTAGACCTTGTTATTAATAATACCAGCCTATAACTGTCCCACTGCAGGGCAAAGGCCTCTTCTCATACAGAGAAGGCACGAGCATTGATCACCACGCTTGCTCAAGACGGGTTGGCGATTTCGGACTTATATTAACTACACGTCCAGGTTTCCTCACGATGTTTTCCTTCACCGATGTATGTGATGTCTAAGATAAACTTTAGAAAGTACATAAGAGTTGAAAAAGTCACATTGGTACTTGCCCGGATTCGAACCCGCGACCTCTTGCATGAGAGCCGGGCGCCTTAACCACTAGGCCATCACGACATGTCGACCTTCTTATTATTAAAGATTTAATTTAATTAGCTGTATGTAATAATAGCAGAAGTTGATTATAATTATAAATAAATGCATTAAAGCATTTGTAACCCTCAACTTTTTAATTAATTTAATAAAGTAAGGCGAAAATACCATCCTATACTAAATTTATTGCAACTGAAAACTGACGACAAAAATATACACAAAGGGCAAAAAAACTTTTGCAAACTCACCAGAGAAAGCAGCACGCAGTTTGACTTAGCTATGGTTTTCTCTCTTTGAGTGACAGGAAAAATGCTTAGTCTAAGCTTATGCTACGAAATGTCTATTAATCTGAAGCCGAGTGTAATCAATACTTTAGAGATCTAATGCACTTGTCCCTTTCTTGCACTTATAGTTTGATAATTAATTACGCGACAGTAAGAGAAACAATGCCTAGTCAATTTACATGCTAAGTAATATTAATCTTAGCTTTAACACATTTCCGACTAACACGCGAGTAACCTCAATATAACCCTGCGACCGTCTCGTTTCTTTTGTATACCCCTTAACCTTCTAATAATAATTACATCTTTTGTGAGTTAACCCTTTAACGCGCCGGTAATTCTTAAACCCCGCTACCTGACCCGCGGGGTCTACCTTACTTCCTGATTCATTCCTTAACGATGCAGTCTGCGGTATGCGTGTGCGCATCGATCGGTTCGGATTTTGTATTGATTTAGTGATATATCGAGTTTTTAGTTTGAGATGTGTAAATGTTTTGTGATGTGTTTTAGTGTTGATAATGGCGGTGAGTTCTTGATTATATTTACTTTTTTTGATGTGATGAAAGTAAACAAAAATGTTTTCTCGATATGTATGTCGTAGTATCAAGAAAGAAACGACAAACGACACAATATCAAACATTATTTCCGTTCTTCCATAACGTTACACATTTTTAATAAACCATCAAAATTTTCCGGGCGACTTTCCTTATTACCCTGTAACGGGAGTAGCATAATTTTATTCATACAAGACGATATAACAAACAAGAAGTCGTTACGTACGTCAGCAGTTCCCCGAGACAATAAAAGGAGGCTGGACTCGTCTACGAATGTCCTCGTATGGTATCCACGAAGGATGATACGCTGTTATTTCCAACATATTCCAATATATTATTTTTTATTGCCCTCCTACGCCGGGGAGGCAGGGGGAAGTCGCGTCATGCGTGATATTTGATATAAAGTAGGAACTCAACTTCGTTATGCGATATTCTTTTTTCAAAGGACAATGGTTCGGTACAGACGTAACATATTTTTGAGGAGATGACTCGTATTTTTCTCGAGCTGCTCGGATAGGTCCAATTATTCCGACGACATGAGTATGTTTGCGATGTTAGTTTGTTAACGTAGTTATTTGTGGCGCAAACAGTAGGTCTTTGCTTGTTCGAATAATAATACACGACGTTGTTATTATCTTCTCTATTATTATTTATTATTTTTCCAACTATGAATGTAGATATTGATTTTTTTTACATAATTTCGCAAAATTGTATCAAATAATAGTTGTATAATAATATAAACCCATAGTCCAATATTTTCTTTATTTCATGACCTGCAATAGACCACCACAAGCCGAGGATTGACCTTAGGCGCACTTGAGTGGTGCATATAGGGATAATCGCCGGTTGGTGTCCCATTTCATATTATAAAACTTTATTTAAGGGGCCTCTGCGAGTTGGCTTCGGCCCCTCGTACGCCTTCCAAAGGTCCGGGACCCCAGGGTCCCGAGATACGAAAATGTATATAAAAATAATAATAATAAAACCTTTATTTTCAGGCAACTGAGGCCCATAGAAAAAATACACATATAATGTTGCTTAAAATAATAAACTAATACATAATAAAAGAAACTATAAGTAGACAAATTTTAAACTATTGCACACGAAGTGACGGCGTCGTGTTTCGCTGCGATGTCGGTATGATTCCACGAAAACGTCGATACACGACACTCTTCGGCCAAAACTCTCCTTTGAGGAAGGTCTCCAAATGATTAGTCGGCACCCGCACCACGAACGACTTAAAATTTGTGTTGTGGCGCGACTCCAACTGCACAACTCTCAAAGTCCAGTTGGTCTTCACTCGTACATATTCCACAATCTCCTCAACCTTTGTGGAATAGTCAATCCATTTTCGCATAGATCTTATAAATCTTTAAAATTTTCAGCTTTACTCTGCAATAATATACGCATGCACTGTACGTCATTAATCATTCAGTTTTTTAGCGAAAACCGTATGAAAAATCGTTTAGTACATTAAGACTTAATTGCAAACATTCAGACATCTGCGGCGAGGGACTTTGTTTTATAGTATGTAAGGATAAAAAGTTACTTTTTATAAAGATTTAAACTTTACAAAAAACATAATTGGCAAAAAAATAAATATGGTTAACTCTAAATAAATACTTGTTTTACTTCATGTTATTCACTTGACAAATGCAATGATGTAATTTGAATACATAAAAATAAAAATAATATAATTCAAATATTAAATATAAATATAATGATATAATTTGAGTCTTAGATATAAGAACTAATTTCTATTAAAATAAATGTATTTTACTTAATTTTTCGATCAGCATATTACTGTTCCATTGCTAGTAAATGCCTCTTCTCGTAGTCAGTATATTTTCCCATTAATTAACCAAATAAACAGCTCAAAATTAACAAATGCAGAACCTAAATTCTAAAATAAAACATACAAGGCTAGGGTAAGTTCGGCCATGTCTTGTGCAAATAAAAGCCGTTGTAAATAAGCCGGGGGTGAGGGTGGCGGTCAGTTCACCCCACCGGACCCGCCCCCGGGGGGGTGAGGTGGTCATATGTACCCCCGTTCGCAGTTTAGGGTTGCGCGAATGTGCACGATTCAATTTGCGTCTTGTGTTCAAATTGATAGTGGTTTTTCATTTTCAAATCTTAATTAGAGAGTATCTAAAAATAACTTAGAATTTAATGATATTATTGTTTCGTGCGTTTTATAGCTCTTAGCTGGTCTTTGGTAACAGACTCCCTCCCACTCATACTATTTCTTATATTGGGTGTCAATACAAAAATAATTACAATTATTCTAGTGCTACAAATTGTACTAGAAATAAGTGTGTTTAAAGAAACAAAAGAAAATCAAACACACTCTCTCTCACACTCAATTTGTTTCAATATTCTCAGTAGTCAGTAGTTTCTTATATGTGTCTCGCTACTGGGCAATGGCTATAGCTAAAATAAAACTTCAACATTGGTACATTCATGTTTACATGCACCGTAATTGATGGTTATGTTGTAACTATGTGAACAATTTTGGTATGTCTTGTATCTAAAAATTCACCAAAAAACATACCAATAATGTTTCCATTTAGTCATCCCTACATCGCTTTAGAATAAAAATATGATAGTTTTCAAGAGTTTACTTATGACTTATAAAGCTAAGAATTGTCCACTAATTATACTATTTAATGAAGCAATTCAAATCACAATCACCTTCATTTATTAAGCACACGTTTCACATGATAAATTCAAGATGTTAGTACATAGTTCGACTAACTTAGCAATCACGTTTGTTTTTCAAAGACTTGCAAAAACTTTAGTTTTTTCCGTCGGCAGCGAAGCGAAGTCTTCTACTAGACACTACGAAGTTAAGTGAAAAATTTCGTCAGCATATTTTACTGTGATAGTCTAGTAAATTGTACTTTTACTTTTACCGAGATCTGTGCATTTAGGATTCTACTTTTACTAAGACTACTGTCTGTACGTCTGTTAGCGGGCTATGTCTCATCAACCGTAACTGGTGTGTTGTTGAAATATTCACTGTGTGCATTGTTATTTTACACAACTAATAATAAAAACAAGATTATGCAACATACATTTAAATGTGACGGCGTTATTTTTTGTTGATGTTTATAGTGTTTGTTGTTGTATAGTGTTGTAGTTGTAAAATGAAACTCTTCAAATGTGAGACCGATTCACACTTCGCCAATTTTTTCTCCATCTCATTATAACATCCATACAAACAATGTAGCCCACAACCTATTCAGTAAATTGTCAGGTAAAATCCCCACAACAGATTAATAAAGCCCAATTTACACACACTAGCCCCATTCACACACACATACACAAGTGAAGTACATTAAGTCGGCTATCCGAGACACCCGGGGTGGACGGGCAACAAATGTCGCGGTCAGTAACCCCCCTACCACCCTTCGTAGCACCCCGCTACGCCATGAAAGCGTAGCCGCTACAACTGCTACGAGCTACGGCCGCTACGAACGAATGTAATATAATTTTATGACGTCACAAATATAGTAGCTGGATGAATTTTTCAGATGTAATAATTTGAGGTTTTTAATATTTCGTTTATTTGGTAAGGTTTGGGAGTACTTGGTGTTTCTTGGTTTGTCCTGGTCATGGTTCGGTGAATAAACGTTATTACTTCTATTGTTATAAACTATCCATTAAAAAAATATCTATGAATGCAAAGCTGTAGTTCGTGAGTTAGATACCCACCCAGAACAAATCTGTGTATGAGCATGATTGTTCTTTGTCTGGAAAAAAAAAATATTATGTCAAGTGTCTGGTTACCATAGTGCAGGCTCTGCCTAGTTTGGGATCAGATAACCGCGTCCGTGTCCGTTGTTGAAAAGTAGCAGCACAAACTCAAACCGTTATCAAAAAAGCAAATAAAATGTAAAAATGATAATTAATTGCAAAGAATTCTCGCAAAAAGAGCAAAAAGGGTAAAAACATCCGTTTAAGCAAATAAATCGTGGAGCCCAATTTATTAGAATAATATGGAAAGGGGAGGAATCAATTAGAGTGAACACAGATTTCAAATTCCGAACTGGCCAAATGGCCAATAAACGCAAATGGCGCGATAGTACATTCGGATCTACGCATCTGACGTAACCTGACCCCAGATTTGCAACAAACTGTTCTGGGTTCCAGGTCATGTGAAGCTGGTGTTTCCATGTAAGTTTATGATACCATTAGTATGTTTTCTGTTCTGTGCTGGGCATCCATTTTTGCTAACACCGTGTTTTGGACGTTTCTTATTGGTTGTCTCGTGTTATGTAAGATTGTATTACAAGCTTTTTCTGTTTTATTGGGTGAATTAAATTATATGGCGTAATATACCTTGAGTTTCTTGTAAGATGTGCGTAGGAGACTTTAATATCTTTAGATGTATTTTTGGAAAATATACCTCGTGTAAGACATCTTTGGTAATCATTTTTATATGGCTTTCAATTAGACGTATTCAGGAAATGTTTTATTATTTTAATTTATTGAATTTTCCATTTTCCTGTAATAAGTATTAACATTACTAGCTTTTGCCCGCGGCTTCGCTCGCGTAGAATTTGGTCTGCCACATTAAGTTGCGTGATATTTTTTTAAATACTTGTATTTTTTAATGTAACTTCACATCGTACATCCCAAATTTCTAACTTCAAAATTGGTTTCCATACAATCTTTGAAATCCGTTTGAGTAAGAGGTTGTGGGTTCGAATCCGGGCAAGTACCAATGTGACTTTTTCAACTCATAGGTATGTACTTTCTAAAGTTTATCTTGGACATCACTGACATCCCGTGCCTCGGAAAGCACGTAAAGCCGTTGGTCTCGGTTGTCATGCGTAGAACTTTGATAGTCGTTACTGGTTAGCCAGAAACTCTGACCAGTCTAACCAAGAGGTATCGTATCGCTCAGTTACTGGGTTGTGGAGGTCAGATAGGCAGTCGCTCCACGTAAAACACCGGTATCCAGCTGAATCCGGTTAGGCTGGCAACCGACCCCAAACACAGTTAGGAAAAGGATACGGAGATGATGATGACAATCTTTGAAATCCTACACCTAATATTTAGAGGGAATCTCTTGAGGGTGGAATTATCTGAATTCTTTTCTAAGTGCTCATTATTTTAAGCTATAATAGAACTCTGCAAATTTCAAAATGCTAAGACCAGTGGTTTCTTCATCAATCTTTACCTGTATGGTGTGCTTATAAAAAGTAGCCCTATAAAAGTAGTCCTTCCCCGGGCTTGAGATTATCCTATCCAGCACAAACGGATTACACTGTATAATAAACAGGTCGGACCAATGTTACTTGCATTTAATCACTATATAGTATAATACAAAGTAGCTTCCTTTGTCCCTATGTAAGCTTAAATTTTTAAAACTACGGAAGGGATTTTGATGCAGTTTTGTTAATAGATTTTGTAATAAGTAAAGAATTAATATGTATGTAATTGGAATAGGTTAACATCTGTGTTAAATTATCTGTGTTTTTACTGCAATATACTCCCGTATACTATATGTTATTTGTTTTTTTTTATTCAGCGTAAATATGTAGATTTTGGGATTTAGATACATGTGAGCATGGGAAAAACAGGGCGTGCCTAAATGTATCCCCGCTATCTTCAAAGTTTGCCTTTGCGATTTATTAATAGTTATAGAAAATGCAACTTTAAGTGGGAACTGTAAACATTTGAAATTAAAGGGTAAGTTATTGGGTATTATTGGAATGCGTGGAATAAGAACATTTTCACCCTTAGCTTCTCCAGTTACAATTGGTGCCTAGTTCAATGACTCGCCATCTAGTGCCATTACATAGTCTCGGGGCGTCCAAGTTGCGCATTAACAAAACGGGTATACCGACTTTTAATCCTTCGAACACACGTGATTTGAGACACAATAGAAAGACAATAGCAACCCGACAGCCGGCTGTCGGTCGGTCGTTGAAAGGTTAATTTAGCTTATGTGATGGCACCCCGGATAGCTCAAAAGAGTTAAGAAACTTCCCAGGGCAGCTCGTACAGTCTTCAGATGACATGACTGTGTCGATGGATGGAGTTAGGTTGTTGCATCGCTGGTTACTTGGCCCAAGATAATTTTATTGATTTTCGCAACTGTCTCATTTCTTGGTGCTAGTATAGTTCTTTCACATAGCCAACTTTCATCGTGGATGTTCTGTTGCCGTTTTGCGCTCCGTTCAAGTCAATCATATCGTGATAACTTTTAAACTATTCTGCCAAATTACTTAGTGTGAAAGACAAAGTTTATCTTCATTATATACTTAATGCGAGAAATGTATTCATTTTGATAAGAGTTTAATAATTACATACTAATATGTGCATTTAAAATAGTACCAAATTTAATTAAATTTATGATTTTCAATTTTGGTCGTACTGGAGTGCTCATAAGAGGTAGATATATGCTGTCGCGGACTTTTATTTAGATCTATTTAAGACAAACAATCCTGTGGTACATCATCTTTACGTAACTCCATTGGTTTAGGCAACGCACGCCAAGATAGCTCTCAGATGGAAGATTTTTTTCCGACTTAATTGACACTTACCGTTTTATTATGATCAAAATTACTTAAAATCATTATAAATTGTAGCCTATGTGTTACTCTGATAAATAACCTAAATTACTGTAAAGTTTCATCCAAATCGGTGCAGTAGTTTTTTCGTGAAAGAGTAACAAACATACATACATACACACACACATACATCCATCCTCACAAACTTTCGCATTTATAATATTAGTAGGATAGGATAGGATAGGATAGGATAGGATAGGATAGGATAATATAATTACTTTAATGGAAAATTGGTTTTTCAAGTAAACTCCGCTATACATTTGTATAAACAGGTATATACAAAAATTTCTGAGTATATTATCTAGCTTGAGTTCTAAAAACATCGTCTAGTTGACATATTCTATTGTTTTTTTTATCACTTGATGGAAAGCAACCTAATAAAATGATAAGTCACTGCCGCTTATACATATTATTATCTACAATACCAGACGCCTTGCAAGTGCTATCCCAAAGACTAATATATATATATTATGTATTAATATATATATATATATATATATATATATATATATATATATATATCTATTAGTTATATATTATTATTATATTATATTAGTTATTTTATATTAGTTATTTTGTATTAGTTATTAGTTAGTTATATGTATATTATGTATTAAGAGTATGTATAATGTTTAAAACCTTATAAAAACTCTTTTATAATGGCTCGAATATGGAATATAGTAAAAATCCAAAACCGACCTAATGCTGCTCAGGTCAAGATTTAAAAACGTCTCAACGCAGATAAAACCAAAAATCTTTCAAACTAGCCTATTTTATATCTAAACAAACATATTGACATCTCCCCACACATTCTACATATAAATTCTAACAAACTAGACCATACGGACATAGCGGGGTTCATATTTCATTCGGAACTAACTTCGGAAAATCAATGGTTCGAGCGATCGTGTAGTTCGGCCAATATTGTTTGGACAGGCGGATTTATGTACCATTTTTGTAGAAATCCATACTAATATTATAAATGGGAAAGTGTGCCTGTCTGTCTGTCTGTCTTTCTTTCACGGCAAAACGGAGCGACGGATTGACGTGATTTTTTAAGTGGAGATAGTTGAAGGGATGGAGAGTAACATAGGCTACTTTTTGTCTCTTTCTAACGCGAGCGAAGCCGCGGGCAGAAGCTAGTAATATTATAAATGTGAAAGTGTGTCTTTTTGTCAGTCAGTCTGTATGTTTGTCTTTCTTTCACGGCAAAACGGAGCGAGGAATTAATGTGATTTTTTAAGTGGAGATAGTTGAAGGGATGGAGAGTAACATAGGCTACTTTTTGTCTCTTTCTAACGCAAGCGGAGCCGCGGGCAAAAGCTAGTAGTGATATAAAATGAAGTTGGTTAAACGTTGCGAGTAAATCTATCTTGGATTCTAAATTTGAAATCTATATTGATCAGTGTAGCAGCTCGAGCTATGCTCGAGTATTTTTTTAGTTAATTGATAACAACTTTAATGAAGTTGAACATTGCCTGGGCAAAGATTTTTAATAGTCATGCCCGACAGAACATTTTAGTAATAAAAATAACAAGTAAATGAATACTGTAGTAGTTATTTATGTAACGATAAACATTAATGTCTATCTTCTTTTCAAAACTCCAAAATGACGAATTTTTATTACCATACTGATCTGGTCAGTGTATTATTTCTACGAGAACATTTATTTTACATCTGTTTCTATATTTTCTCCCATGAACTTCCGATGACTTGGAATTATATACTAATTGCATGCTTAGGTCCACAGAAAACAATGTAGTACAAAATAAAACATATGAGGCATGTTAGGACAGAGTATGGGTTAACTACGCGGCATAGTTATAGGCACATGAGACATCTCTCTTTGTCTCTAGGATTGCAGATGCCTATAAGCGTTGACCACTTAACATCAGATGGTCCGTCAGCTTGAAGGCCATTTAATGGAATTACAATAATAATTAATTTCTAGGCGATCAGACTCACATCCATTTGTTAATTAAACATAACAATTTATTTGCATCCACCCTACACATTTACAGGCAAGATTATCTCCAAAAAGCGCCCTCCCAAGTATCAAAAATCAGTTCTTCTTCAAACGATACAACTTATACCACGGAACGTAATATTTACTATACGTATATCGAAGTAATCGTCGGTCACCATCGCAACGATAGCCAGGCAACGCCGTATTAGTCTATATAACTGAAGATATAAGGCATGATTTCCCCTGACAAAAGTACAACAGATACAAATAGCAGACCGTACAATGATCAATTGGTGCTGGAATTGGCTCGGAAACATTTGGTCATAATATAATTTATCATGTAGCCTTGCAATAAGTAGCATATTTACATTATTTATTCTTAAAGTACATTTGCCATTAGTTGAATTCAATTCAAAGTCATCTTCAAAATCTCCGCAATTTGCTTCAAGAGTCAAATAGTAGCCGGTAATAGAATCGAATACGACAGCTGTCAAATTCAATTTTATTTTTTCTTTTTCTCTTTTAAGTTTAGAAACATATCTACATAAATCTTTATCATTATCTTTAAAGAAATCTTTTGGGAATAATAGATATCAATCACGCACAGTTATTCCCTGAATTTTGGTGTCTCATTATGACAAGTAATCAAACCAAATGCTGAAATAAATGAAAATTAATAAAGTATGTGGTTACGTCTATTTATTTGGCAACTAGAAATAGAATTTTCACGCATTGTATGGAGCTTGTGTCAAATATGTATATCTAATTCACAGTTTGAAAGGTTATTGGAAATTGCCGTTAAGCTTATTATTATTATTTAATTATCTATACTAATATTATAAATGCGAAAGTAACTCTGTCTGTCTGTCTCTTCTTCACGCCTAAACCACTGAACCGATTTGAATGAAATTTGGTAAGGATATAGTCTGGGACCCGAGAAAGGACATAGGATAGTTTTCATCCCGGAAATCCCCCGAGAACGGCAACTATTATTCCACGCGGACGAAGTCGCGGGCAAAAGCTAGTTTATATTATATATGTTTTTAGTGCATTGACATTATCAAAAAAAGTAAGCCGTCACAGGACACCTGGCAGATGTGAAACATCGACATTATTTTGTAAAAGTAATATGATTGAAAAGAAAAATCGTGGCGACGCGTCGCCACTGCATGAAATTTGTTTTACGTGCGGCTATAGATGTTTCACATCAACAATCCAGAGGTTAACGACTCCCGTGGTAGCTGAGGGCTTAATTAAATTGAAAGTAATGTAAATCTGAGACAACACTCGAACGTAGATCATACAAAATAATTTGAACACGCTGTCACATCTAGACAAACTGATCTTGGTCATGAAAGGTAGTGGGACAGTTAATATATTTGAAGTAAGGTAGAAAAAGGGTTTCTTGTGCTACCTTTGTGCGGGGATGCCCTTTAGTGGGATCTAATAAAACCTTGTTACGGCCAGAGGGATACCAATCCCAATATTGAAAGTGTTCTTTACATGATACGGAATTTAGGGACTTCTTTTTGATATTAAATCGGGGAATCTTTTTACTATAATGTTTTCAGATAACGTAATATCATGGTTCCTTACTATTATGTGATTTCGTGGAATATTCTGTTTTGCGTCAATAATGTTGTTGAGAATACTTTGAAAGTTGGGTTGTATTAACAAAATAGTTTTTTGTATCGATATTTTTATGTAAGTAATTTGGGGTAGTATTGGGCCAGTTATTAAGAATAATAATTATAGATATCGAGTATTGTTAAACAAATGAGAAACAAAGTGCCTTGCCTGTAGGTGCTGTGTTTGATTTTCTTTAATTATCAGTGTTCTTTAATCTCAGGTAGTTTAAGAGCTTAATCTTCGAAATTAAAAGATAGGTGTGGTGGTCAAATATTTTTTTCAAATAAAAATTATTTTTAACCAACTCTTCTATAAATAAGATATTAAAAATTTGAGTTGTTCTGGTCGCGATTTTACTAACATAATCCTTAAGCCTAAGTTTTATGACAATAGTCATCATAAAATCTATTAAGTTTGTCAAAGAGTCGAAAGCATGACTTGTATCTACCAATAATGAAGTCCAGTCCTTCGTAAAAAATGATGTCTTCGGCTGAAAGTATTTCTGCAAATCAGGCCTATTAGTTTTCAGTTTTACTTAAAGTTTTATCAAAATAAATTTTAGATAGTCCCTTAAAAACATACAAAATATTTTAATGAGATATGATGAGGTATATTTTTTTTCGACAAACGTTGTCATTTTAATGATTGTTTTTATTAATATACGTATTTCATGAATTAGACCTTAATTAATTCCAATTACCTCAACAAGATTATCTCAATTCCCATTGATCTTAGAACATATTTTATGACAACAAAATACAAAACTTTCTTTTTCCCGAATCCTTTACATATTTAAGAAACCGAACCCAACTAACTACGTTAATGTTACGTTACATTAACATTAACGTTTACGTTACTCCATCAAGCAAATCTCCCACCCAAACCCACATGTAACTTAACCGGCAAACTAATAAGTGGTCGAGCCTACAAGTACATAGTTGCAACAAAGAGTCTTATGACGCATGCGCCGGTCGCTGGCCGACACTACCTGACCGCCACCGGACACTGATCAATATTAAAGTCCGAGGGAGGATGCCGGGGGATGTCTGTTTGTCTGTTGAAACTGTATGGAGTTGTTGGTACCGAACAATTTTTTTTTACTAGAAAATTTTTGTGGTGATGTTTTTGTGACTTTGTTGTTAGAAGTTTTGGACTATGTAGGAGTGGTGGAAAATAAATATATATATTTTTATGTAAAACTGAGTTATTCGATAGATAATATTCATATTAAAGTTTAACTACTAAGCTGCCAATCCATTGATATTTTTCTTACTACATATTAAATTAACAAAAGTTGGCAATAAAAAGTTTGCGTTTATGTGTTTTATCTGTAGAACAAATAAATTTAGCAGGAATTTTATTCCCTCTAATTAATGTGAAACTAATTATATAATACGTTGCAACAAAGTATAATAAAAACAGAACATTTGCATTATTCAATCACGATGTTATGAAGAAAACTACAAGAAAGCAACAAATAATAACAATAAAATTCAAAACTCAAAAGCGGTATCAACAGCTCCATACAACTCCATCTTAACTCACCTTTCTGCGGACACTACGGGGGAGGGTCCAAGAGAAATGACGACCCTTAACTAAAACACACACATATACACGCACGGCGATTTCACTCACACACCCACACCGTCCTTTCACTTTACGTTGTCCTCTGTGTACGGTGTAAGTGTGTGTAGAGGGGGGTGTGTTTGTGTGCGTGTCCAGTTTCCGCGCTCCTGGGTTTTGCTAATTTAATTAGAGGTACAAAAAGATTAAGGTTGGAGAACGCAAGCATTAGAAACTGCTTTTGTTGAGGTCTTCGTAATATGTAGTTGGGTGTGTAGTTGTGTCTATGTAGGTGAGGTAGTCTGGATTGAAAACTTTTGTGGGTGTTTTTGTGTATTGATTTTTTTGATAAATGGAATACTTGGTAACTTTTGATTGATAAGTTTAAGTTTAGGGAATATTATCTAGCTGGGTTTTCTTTGATTACGTTTCGATCGAACTTGGTGGTTTCATATTGGTTTGTAGTTGCTTGGATTTTGAATTGAATATAATAAATTCTTTAATTTATCCTTGCTTTAGTAATCGAAATATATCATAAGGAAAAACTACTATAAAATCTTTTTGTTTAAGAATACCAATCTATTATTGTGGAACACAAAACAAAGGTCTCTTCTCAAACAGAGAAGGATATTATTACAAGGATATTAATACAATATTATTTTCATCTTTAATTTTGTCAATTAACAAATCATACACGAACATAACATTTAACTTTGCTAGTCTAGTGTTTTTTTTCTAAATAGTGTTTGTCCAAACTACATTCTGTGTACAGACTGACATAAAGCCCTCATGCATTTTTATGGAACATAGCTGTTTGCTCCAACTCTATGAAGTATGGAAATCACCACATTATATCTATGTCTATTTTTTGGAGCTGACTTGAAGTCTTGTTTTCTTAATACATTTAGATGCGTAAAGAAAATAATATTGTAAAAGGTTATTGGCAGAGTGACATATAAAATAGTGTAAGTGTAAAACATTGAGAGGATGGATGAATGTTTGTTTCTCTACCACGCAAAACTACTGAAAGGGTTTTGATGTTCAATTAATGTAAAAAACTTATACATCAAAAACAAATAGGCTGACATAATGCTATGACATACAGGAGCGGAGCAGTACCTTAGAAGGAAATAAAGAAAGGAAGAAGTTAAACGTTTCTTAAAGACCTTACATAATCCGAGTAAAATCGCGGGAAACAGTTGTTAGTCTGACATGAAAATAAAAATCGTAGTTTTATCATGATTTTGCTACAACTAAAATAATCCTGTTACCATCTATTCTCTCTTCTCTGGATTACGCAGCAGGTACTCGAACAAATCATAAACAAAAACATATAAGATATACTTGGTGTAGGCAACCAGGATTTCAGAAAACGGCTCTACCAACACACCCTGTTTGTCTTGAAAACAGTGGCCCATTCCCGATACCACGATTCCGTCGAATATAAAAAGTAAGTCGATAGCTTACCGGCGAAATTTATACTTTTGGATATTCGAAATATGTTCTCCTAACCGGCGTAGTGTGACACTCAACCCCCCGCGCGCCACTTGAGATCAAAGATGACCGGGGAGAGGATGTGACGCGTATGAGGTGTCAAATAACATTGGTTAACTGAATACAGAGTATATCGTATAAATTCAGCCCACGGGTGAATATAACCGTGGTAGTCTCTGGGTTGTTTTCACATAATAGAGCCATTTTCTTTTGTTTTTGTTACGTTGCTCGCGTCTCGTTATAGGTACGCAAACAATGAAAACAAAAGGCGGTGTCTTATTTCGGGTTTTTACTTTCGCATTTTGATAGTATATTTTATGATATTATGTGGGTATGTTTTCTGAATGTTAAAGAAAAATATTTAGGCACCGTTTTTTGGTAAATGTGCCGTTCAGGTGGTTCACGTGTCCACTGGTTGATATGCGATGGAAAGCGAGTAAGTAGAAACATTTCCGGCGATACGCAATATTGTGAAAACTTTCCATTTTTTTCTTGTACCAATAATAGCGTTGTTATATATCTCCAACACCCTATATAGCTAAGCTATTCTGCCATAAATGGTGTAAGAAAAAATATATTTTTGATTTACAATACAACATTAAGTAAAATATAAGACCCACGCCTTTTTTTGCAATTCCAAAACGTAGGTCATATCGAAATGTTATAGCTAAAAGGGTTCTTAAACCTGGCTCTCATACATATAGAGAAATATTTATTCTAATCCCACTTGTTATTCGGGAAGATCAACGCGTTGCAATCCAAACATCTCTTCATTTTTATAACATTAGTCTATATATTTAAGACTTTACCAATCTAAAACAATTCTTCCTTTCCATTCAACTGTCAAAAACCGAAGCCAAATAAAGAAAAAACCAGCATTAATTTCACCAACCCATAGTTACATACAAGCGTACAGTCGCGTCTAGAACTGCTAACTGCATTCCAAAGAGTCCGGCCAGTGAAACGGTCGCGACTGTACCCACCAATGGAGGCGACTGGAATTTAGTTCCATTCAGTTACCGTTTCCTCTCTAGCCTTTGCCAGCTGCTTTTCGTAGGGTGACCACCTTTTAGGACATTTTCGATAGTCTTTTGTTTTGAGCTAAAGAACGGCTGTACAGTCCATGTTCGTTCTACGCCTGAGGAGTAGAATTTTTTAAAATTTTTATTTATAAATATTTTTTTATTCATATTTCATAATTTACACTACATAAAAAGTAATCTTGTCTATCTGAAATTGGTCATTAGAAGCATTGTCAAAGCCTGTACTACTGCTTGAATTTATCCGAAAATCTAGCGATTAACCACATCTTAATTGTATCCATCGTTTTCCCCGTCCAGTTTAATTAATACCCTTACAAAATGCACTGAGATCGAAAATATAACAAATATACATCGTAAATAATACAACTAAATAAACTTGATACTTATACCTGTGCCCATGAATTAATACATGACTTGTTATTGATTATGATAAAATACTTTGAACAGAAATAAATCAAATCAGTCTAGGACTCACTGTCGTGTGCGCTTAATCCCCAGAGATACATGCGATGCGGCGAGAAATATTTTTTTATTTAAGGCTCAATTTAACGATCAAACCCTATGCGCTCCCTGCCTTTTTCAGGGTTACGTGCGTCCAAAAAAAAATCTCTAATTAATCTGTCAGATGTGGAGGTTTAACTCCGGAACTACTGAATCTAATTTTATTATAGAATTCCACATTATACATTACAGGAATTGTTTTAGTTTTTATATACAGTATATTACATTTGAAATTGTAGAGGATTATTTTTAGCTAATAAAGTATTCATAGTCATGTAGGTATTCTATACAAATCGCTCGCTTAATATAAACAAAAAACAAAAAACAATATTGACGTGTAAAAGTGTTATATTTATAACCTATTTTCAAAATAAATATGATTTTACTGATTTTACAGATTTTTAATCATTTTTATATTTATTTTGGATACCAACATATTTTTTTATGGTGATGGTGATGTGGATGGTCCCTTCTTGATATGTGGTGCCTGTATGTGGTGATCACCCCTTAACAGAGGATGGGCTGTCCGCACATTTACTTAGATAAAAGAAATGAAGAATTGTCCGGTACTGGCCAAAACGTTTGGTTATTCTGGCTATCGGCAACTTGCTAAAATACAGTCCAACTTGTTACCGGTCGGTTTGGGCACAAATTCGCAATATTGCACATTCTGCATGCTATGCTTTTACAAAATACATTGCACAGTTTTAGAAGGGACTTAAAATCGCCATCATTAACCCTGTTTTACTAAAAGGATAACTTCATTCAGTGACGTTAGTATAAAATTTATATTCGTTAATTTTCTTTTTGTTTGATACTTATATTAATGAGTGTGTACTTTAAGTATATTACTGTTTTTATTTTCATAATTTTGACTGTAAGTGTGAGTAATATGTAAGTCGTGATATTACAGGTATATTTTCGTTAGTCTGAATGCTTGATTACCATCTTTTCTTTGGAATAGTTTATAAATACTTTGTTTTCTTAGTTTTTGCTTGCACTAGCTAGAAAGGGTGACCCACATTTTGTGTGCTTCTTTCATTATGAGAGTACTCCTCAGTCCTACATGGTTCTCGCATGATTTGGGTATATTAATTAGAGAGAGTTTGTTTCGAATGTTTCTTTTCAGAGTAATCACGGCACTTGCATTTGGTTTAAATAATTTAAATTAATAATACTTTATTGAGTAAAGGTATTATAAATTTTACAAATTTAGTAAATACTGATAATGATTGTATCTGCTTTCCTACAATCACAATCTACATCTAAAACCAATTTCTTTAGTCACTTTTAAAATTTGGTAACCAGTTTATTGCTTACTTATGAATGTTAATTTATCATTAAAGAAAATATTTAACAAAAGCTCACACCATTAAATACCTTGCAACACAATCGACCAGTGTCTAGACCCCAACATTTTCAACCAACGTCTACATCCTTTAAAAAGTTATCTCCAAAAGAAACTTTACCGAAAAACAAACAAAAACCTACCGTCGACCAATATTTAAATAAGGAAAGCTTGTACAAGTACAAATGGGGTACGAGAGGCTCCAGTGACCCTCATCAGCGCTATCTGGTGTCCACGGTGACACCGCCCCGCTCAAGAATCGTGGCTGTCCAACTTATCTGTGGACCTTTTTCAATGTTACATAATCGGGAAATATGGGTATACCTTGCCCCTGGTAGTGGATTGTGGTGGAACAGGGCTTTTTAATATAAAAATGATATAGTTCCAAATGAGGACTATTTCTTAGCCACCTACACCTAGTATTTCAAAACGTACTTACAAAATAGGTAATATTTTGGTCGTCCCTACTACGTCTAAATACTAGAATAGAATCAATAAATCTATTTTCAATATTACGTTCGACACCATTAAATTTCTAAATGAAAGCATAATTTAAAAGCACAGACAGCCATGTTCGTTTTAATTACAACAAATAATATTTCTTACCTATGCAGTCCAAAAACCCTGCACGCGCTCACGCAAAAAATGCAACAAAAAATAACAAAAAAGGGTGTTGGGTGGGCCCCCGTGACACCCCGCCGCCCACCATTCTTCCTCCCTCTCATATCTCTGCACTCGCCACTGCTAATCTGTGTATTTAACAAACGTAATTTGTCCTAAATTACCCAAACCGAATGCAACTCTACTTTAATGGTGTAAAGTTCAATTTGGTATTTATGCCTTCTCGGATTTGTTCGCGAAGGACTTTTCCAAAACAGCAGACAGCTAGGGGAGTGAGGTCTACCCACCTAAAAACGTGGAAACACTGATGAATGTCCCCCATTAGATGTTATTTATTTAGAATGTGGTCGAGAAAGGGACTCGGCCGTTTAAGTTTACCTAAAGTTTACTTAGGACCGAGTGTATTGGGTTAAACTGAAGACGTTTTCAGTGCTTGAGACAAATTACTCTCAGTTATAGGGGTCCAGTTTTTCGGCTTATGACGGTATTTTATCATGACGATGTGGCAATGACTGGTATGTAGGTGTCGAGTGATGTTTGTTTAGGGTGAAAACCTACCGCTGTTGTTTATTAGTTTCCATTATACGTACTTTTAAACTCTCGAGGGTACTTTGGGCCGCGCGTTGCATTTCAGAGTTTGCAGATAATGGTTTATACGATTTACGTGCAGTTTTTTTAACAAAAACCCTCTGCTATCTGAGTAAGAGTTTTACTAAAACTGGAGACCACATTAATCTTAGCAACTGTCCGTCTTTTTACCACGAGTTTTCGTTAAGGTCGCTTAGCTTTAGTTTTACTATGGGTCAAGTGGGTGCAAAATTATGAGAAAAGGAGAAATAGTTTATTAGAATTAAAAATACAAGTGAACCTACTAATTTTATGAAATTCAAAATTCAAAGCATTTATTTCACTTAGACCATTTACAGGTACTTATGAATTGTCAAAGAGTCTGTCGGTGAGTCAGAAAAGAAAAGTGACGCTAATTGCCTGTTCCAAAACGTAGATCTCTATGGAGAAGAACAGGCAAGAAACTCCACGGACACTCTTTTAAAAAAATCATGTTTTACAAAATCTTGGTTACATTTTATTTTTGTTGCTTCTACATGTGAAAACAATGTGTATGTAACAAAAATAATAAACAAATACAAAATTAAAAAATAAAAAGTAAAAAGTCATGGCAGTTAAGAGATGACCCATCTCAACTGACAGCGCCCGTTCACGAGCATGACGCGTGGCACCAGCACCATTTAGCTCAACCATTTTGAAGGGAACCGAATGATCCAACGCACTCGCCACCATCAGCGAGACTTTTTAAGCGAGCATGACAGTGCTCCTAACCGCCATGTATGTTACTTGTATGCCTATAACATTCCAATTAAATTTTATCTTGAATTGCTAAATCTGTTGCTCTGTGTAAGTACATCTGCGGAATAACAGACATATTTGATTATTTTATTCTGGTCAAAGTTAAAAAACTTATTTTAAACGAGGTGGCATGCTATACGATTTACTTGTAATACAATCTAAAAGTGTCTAAAACCCCTAAAATATAGCTTATAATGTATGTAATGTACTTGATAATTTCACTCTTCGAAGAAATCACGCATGACTGGTTGAATAAGTTCGTCAGTTGTTTTTAAAGTACAATTTTGTGTCAAAATTGTGAAACCTAGCGTGGAGCATAAGCACACAAGAGAATTGGAAATACGAATTTACTAACGCATTTTGGCTTTGTTTTATATTACTAACAATACTCATTAGAATTCATATTATAAATAGAGAATTTAAAATACAAAAATGGCATGTGTGAAATTAGTATTAACGAATCCAATTTATTTAGAATTAAATTTATTGTCGTGGCCATTTTACTGTGGTAACTGTTTTACAGACTAACAATTTAATCAGTTTGTTATCCGGATTTCGATTTTTGCTAAATCTAAATAATATACTTAATACGACCTATTAATTTAATATCACCCTTCTCTCGCAACGATCTCAGCAATAATCTGTTTCCTTCTGTTAGTCTGATTTTTTTTTATCAAACTGAGAATTAAGTACTTATATATATATTTTTTTTAAATAATAAAATCATTTATTTAGAATGTAGGCCACGTTATAATAAAAATAGCTATCATACATTATAAAACTGCGCAATAGCACATTTGCCTGAACTAGGTAAAAACCTGTGTCTCAGGCTAGGAAGTGCTTACGCATACTTAAAATAACAATTGCAAATAAACAGTAGGTACCTAAAATCTAAAGTAATAACTTATTTCAAATTAATGCAAAGACAAAAATGTTTACATTCTATAAACTATACTATATAATTATACTCTATAAACTCTTAAAGAAATAATATAATAGTCACCTTTACATAAACTTAATGTCCATAGTACACTAATTTTACACCATTTTTATAAGAAAGTAAGGTCTTAGACGCCTTCATAGTCAACAGAATTAATGTATTTGTTTTCTGCAGCTTTTTTAGCGGGGCAATCAATATCTCCGGTTTTGGTTTTGTGGTTGGCTTGTTTTTTGATTTTCAAGCAGGTTGCACATTTCGGGGCCTCGGTTTTCTTTAAACATTCCTGCATTGAGTGCCCTTCTTCACCGCAATGTCCACACGTGATTGCCAAAGATTTGCAAGATTTAGCTGCGTGACCATACTGCTGACATTTGTAACACTTTTTGTAGTACTTATATTTACTTCTTTAAAATTCTATTAATAAAATTATATTTTCGTTACGAAATCCAAAATCGATCAATGTCCGTCACTTTTTTAGCAGTCGCCACTATTAATTCTAACTTTTAGTGGTTACATTGGCTGGGAAAGATTGTACCAAATATCTTTAGTCTAAAGAAACTCACTAGTCTCAAGTCTGAAGTTTCGAGACCCGTTCGAGTACAGACCCCTAGTAGCGCCGGTCAGGACTAACAGCACGTAGCGATCTGTCTACGTGTCAATAGGTAAGTAATGGTGCTGGACTGATGGCCCGCTTAAATTCTACTTACGGTTGGCTGGCCGAACTAATATAATGGAGGAACATTAGACTGGGTAATGTGGTTTAGGACTTTTGACCTAGTTACAGATATTATTTGGAATTTTATGTTGAGATCAGCTTTCTCGTGAATATATTTTTTATCCCTTTGGGATTCGTATTTTCAAAAATTCTATCTTAGTGAAAGAAAGAAAGAAGAAAGAAAAAACATTTATTTGGCACACAGACACATACAGTGCAGAAAACCATATATTGAAAAAAAAATTAAAACAATAATAAAGAAAAGAAAAAAAAACACTGCGTGTCTCGCGGCTGCGCCAAATAGGTCCAGTTCAGCAAAAAATGCCAGACAACTACGTTGCCTGACGCTGGTTTTCAACTGAACCCTAAATCAAGTGAACGGCTGAAAAATGGTTTATTTACTCAGTTATTATTTATTACAAATGTGTAGTGTTTGGTGTAAATGTAAGGAGGGTATTTGTTTATGTGCAGTAAATAATAAAATAAAAAATAAATTGATGAACAGTGTCTCAAAATTAACAGAAATAAATATTTAAATATGTATAATAAATCTATCAATCGTGCAACATTCCATGCGCACAAAACATAAACCGGTTCTGAAGCGACTTATCTTTGCCCCACCGACATGCTTGCGGGTAGTGCATCTACTACTAGTGGTTACCTACCTACTTTTTAAAAAGAACTAGCTTTTGCCCGCGACTTCGTCCGCGTGGATTAATAGTTCCGGTTCCCGGGGGATTTCCGGGATGAAAACTATCCTATGTCCTTTCTCGTGGCCCAGACTATATCTGTACCAAATTTCATTTAAATCGGTTCAGTGGTTTAGGCCTGAAGAAGAGACAGACAGACAGACAGACAGAAAGACAGACAGACAGAGTTACTTTCGCATTTATAATTTTAGTACGGAAAGTACGGATACACCCTGTAAGTTTTACTTCTCTAGGACTTCCGATTTGGGCTGTGCGTTGATATATCAAGCAACAGTCAGTATGTTTACCATTTTCTGTTCTTTTCGAGAACATAATGTGATCTGGCTAGCTGAAAGTAAAAGAAAATATTGGAGGTAACCTGGCATTAATTGTTCTGATATTCTACCTAAATTATTAGTGATTTGATTTCTATTGGAATTAGCAAGACCACAATTCCATCTTTTTTCATTTGGGTGAATAAAATAGAAAATCCAATAAGACTTACAGTCTAAAGGTCATAGCTCATTACAGCCACCCGGCAGCCACTCCGCACCGACTCGCCTCCTGCGGCTAGTATTCTTTATATGAACTTGTATGGACATGCGCTCACTATATCAACTCCGTAGCGTCACCGGATCACCTCGGTTATAAGGCGAGTCGGTGCGGAGTGGCTGCCGGGTAGCTGTAATGAGCTATGACCTTAAAATCGCTATTTCACAAGCAAGCGTGATGATGAATGCTCGTGCCTTCTCTATTTGAGAAGAAGTCTTGGCCCTGCAGTGGAACAGTATCAGGCTGGTATCATATTTATAATAATAAATTCCATTCCATTTTGTTCTGTTAAACTTTTATCTATCTAGTTTCCACCACAAAGCGCGCTGTAATCCTTCTTTAATACACTTTGATGGTATATAATATTATTCACATAATAATATATAAGTACGTATGTTTATATTATGTCGTACTCGTGTCTAATGTATACTATTTTTAATACATCTACCTATCAACTCGCATTATGGACGACTGAACAGGTAACGTTGGCAAAATAGTTGTCAGGGAAAAATCTTTTTGTTTGTTATAGTTAGTATGCGTACAGAATCGTAGATAATATTTACCGGAACTACTTCTTTGAAGCGATTTTTTTTTATATTAAATTATTTTTGCAAATTATTTCATGTATTTTGTTGTTTTTAATTTAATGGTGATACTGTAATAAAAATGATATGTTTAAGTATTATAATTATGAAATAGTAGACAATTTTTAGAATAAAAGTCAAAATTCTAAAACTTTTTTATCGATAGGCAGCTGTATTATACCTGGATGAACCTATATTTAAAATATTAAAGCTTTCCAAATAATAAAAAAAAAAACATTTGAATTGTGACACTGAAGGTCTGAAGGGCAGAAAAGATAAAGAAGATTCCTATATTAATACAGTAAAAAAAGTAAAAAACAAAACAATTTCATAATATTATAAAAATTTTTCATCGACACCAAACCTTTGAATTTATTAAAATATTCACTTATCATAATATTATGTGCTTAAAACCATCCCTTTAGATCACTTTATCAATTACTACCTTTTGCCCGCGACTTCGTTCGTGTGGAATAATACGAGCAGTTCTCGTTCCCGGGGCATTTCCGGGATGAAAACTATTCTATGTCCTCTTTCAGGTTCCAGACTATATCTCTACCAAATTTTATTTAAATCGGTTCAGTGGTTAAGGCGTGAAGAAGACACAGACAGACATATAGACAGACTGAGATACTTTCGCATTTATAATATTAGTATGGATTGTATATCTAATTAAAATCTACCTTACTTACAGACAGGAAAGCAACAATTGTTTTCAATTAACACCTTGTAAAAATATTATCGTAAAGTGGTTTCGTTTTATCTACCGACCGTACGAAACTCGCCGTCCCCAGCAAATGTTGTGGTGAATTTCATATTTTTGTAAGTATCTACTTCGTATGTTTATTCTCCATGTGTTTTGGTTCACATGAAATTTTCTTGATTTTTTATGCTTTCATAGGCATTATGTACGGTATGTTTGAAGAGCTCTCCTCTCTCTGAATATCATATTATACCACTTTGAGCTGAGTCATTTAGTTTTTTTTCTCTGTACATTTTGTTTGTAAAAAATATTTTATTTTGTAAGCTTATGATCAAAATGTACTTACATTGAGAGCGGGATAAAAAAACGGTGCTTAGGAAATGCTTCAGCTAAGCAATACTTCTATCACTGTTCCACGACTGTCTAACTGCGAGCGTAAGATAGAGACGGAGTATAGCTAAGCCAAAGTATGTACTGAACGTTTTAAAGCAAGTACGTGTGGAGTTTCTTGTCCATTCTTCTACATTCAGAACAACCTGATTTAATGAGCGATTAAAATCAATTTTTTTAACTGTATTTAACGTTTTAAAGTGCATGTTCAATGGACTAACAGCAATAAATAATTTGATTTTAAGTTTCTTTTTTTTTGTCTAAAATACCTAAGAGTCAGGAGAACCTAAAACCAATAAGTAAAATGCAACGTTACTTCCCTACTGCAATTTTCATTGCTCCATTTATTATGAATAGGGTCAAGACAGAGACAGAATGATATTCTTTCTCTCTTTATTATGTGTGACATCTAAGTGAACTGTAAAGTAAGGTTGATGTTTATTGAAAGTGTTCTGTAATAGAATTTCCCATAATTACTTCAATAATGAAAAAAGCAATACCATGTTGGCGTGTGTATTATGGTGCAACTTCACTTGGCGTATAAAAATTATACTCTTTGGGAAATCATCCAATTCTGCTCCCGTTTTGGGTGCGAATAGGGTTCATATTGCGTTACATCGACAACGCAAATATTTGGCCGAAACGCCACGCAAAATCGCACTTTTAGATAATTTGGATATCTTCAAAATGGTTGCTGAATGATGTTGAACTACGTCGCATTCGTGAATGGGCGCTGACAGTTGGTCATTTCTTGTACACGTATATTTTTTTTCTAATTATTTCGTAGTGATTTTTAAGTTCTTTGTTATCATAATTGCAAAAGCAACGAGTATAATGTAACCTGGACTTTGTAAAAGCCTGATTGAAATAAATGTCAATGAAGTTTCTTTCCCATTCTTTTGCCATCAAGATATGTTTTGAAACGAGCAACTAGCGTCAACTCTATGTCTAACTAAACGAAAGTGCTTATAAATGATTTTATTGTAACAAATGGTTTGACTTTAACATTGATACAAGTCCTTTCCTAATGCTATTCTGCCAATACTTAATCCTCCGACTATTGTAAACTCCCATTGCCCGATTACTTATTTTGAAAAATGACCTCTAAACTCCACAAAGTCCCTCGGATTTAGTTATCCCGAATGTCATTTCACCCCTTCTTAAACAAAACCTGGCTCTGAAGAGAACGGATTGCTGGGTACATTGTCTAAACAATTCTAAGTGATCGAACTATTATCAAAAACGACTTATGTAACACCAATCAAGCAGCAAATCCCAACTCTATGCGACAAAACTTTTGGCAGAATTTCGCAAAACGCCAACACAATTCTACTTTTAAAATTTCATATTTTTGAAGTCGAAAAGATTTAAAAGAACTTCAGCTCTACAATAGAATTAACACGCTAACTTAAATGCAAAAGAGTTTAAAATAGCTTGTTTGCGCACACTTCAAAACGTCCGATGAAGCAGTTTTTTCGCATTGCACTAAATTGCCCTAAACGGCGCCAATTTGCCGAATCATTTTGAAACTTAAGTTTTGCAAAATAGGATCTAGTTTTAAATTATGTTTGTGCAAGTATTTGTACATTTGCTTAGGGTAGCCGCGCCAGT
The DNA here is from genome assembly GCA_033675125.1 of Athetis lepigone. Classification (NCBI taxonomy): domain Eukaryota; kingdom Metazoa; phylum Arthropoda; class Insecta; order Lepidoptera; family Noctuidae; genus Athetis; species Athetis lepigone. The sequence continues at coordinate 4,289 of JAWMCH010000040.1, read as the reverse complement.
TGTCGGTCCATAACAAAACACATAAATTAAGTGCTCAATAATAAATGGAAATGTCCCTTGCAGAGGACAGGGCATTAGGGCGGGATTATGAGGAATGTGGCCCTCCTTGCTCTTGTTTCTGGACGACCGAACGGTCTTACGTACAATACAAATGAAGAGGTTTTTAGTAATCAATTGTCCCAGCATTTCAGAGCGTTCTACATTACCCTATACAAACCTGCATTTATGCCTTTCAGTAATAGGTATTATAGTAATTATTTGCATACACAGATTTTAACTAATTAAGCTACACACATTCAAAGTGTTAACAATTGCAGAAACGTGTGAAGCAAGTAATTTACGAGTGAAAATAAAACGGGAACCACAACAAACCTATAAAAACAATTCTTAAAATACGTGCAGACACAAAAGCAAATAAATCACGGGATATTTAACTTTATCCATTGAACCAACAATATAAATCTCTGAATATCTGTTTCATCCTATTATTTGACAAACACTCCCATTGTGCGCTATCATCTAAAAACAGGTCTGTACCACGCGACTAAAATTTTATCACGTTAGGGAGACGAATCTTTAACCCTCTTGTGGTCAATAAGTGGTCAAATAAATGGTACGTGTCAAATCTTTTGTGGGATAAATACCTGTATCGGATTGACAAAAGGTTTCCCATCTCTAACACGTTTGAACATCCGAGGTCCATTTGATGTTTATACAGTCTAAATTTTAAACAAGTATTCGATATTTGAATATTCGTTGCGCGTGGCTAAGGGTCGTCGGCCCCCAGTCGACAAACTGGACAGCACGCGACAGGGGTGAAACCGGTCGGCCATTGGTCAGCAAGGGGGCTGCGAAGGGGGAAAATACTGGACAGTGATTGGTTGAAAAATCGCCAGGTGCGATGTTGCGAAAAATTCGTTTTGTGTTATGGATTTGGCATGTTAACTGATAAACGGTTACGTAATGCAATAATAATTTAACGATTAGAAGGTATTTCCGAAGTTGTGGTTTTCTGTACAATTATGAAATAAAAGTATTTTTGACTGTGATTATACATACCTACTCTTTAGCTTTATAATGGAAGTATACACTATTTGATAAAATAGGTTACGTTTATAATCCTAGTCATGTAAGTAAGCAGGCGTGCATTAAAACTCTAAATGTAATTTAATATGTTATAAATGGTACAGAAGCATGGAAGCTCTCGACCGTAATGCGTTGGGACCTCATTAGCAACTTAATGCATTTTTGTATTTTAAAAAGTATAAAATATCGGTAAAATTATTAATTCATAACTAGACATTTGTTCAAATCCAAGACATTTGTTTCACTTAACCATTTACAGGCACGATGAATTATGAAAGTCTGTTGGATTATTCCAAAACTTAGATAGATCTCTATGAAAAAGAACATGCAAGAATCAGCACCGAAACTCTTTTTACCCGACTGCGCGACGCAAAGAAGGGTAATGTGTTTATTTAACAAAGTTAACAAAATAAAATTATGAAACACTAGCTTTTGCCTGCGGCTTCGCTCGCGGTAGAAAGAGACAAAAATTTGCCTATGTTACTCTCCATCCCTTCAACTATCTCCACTTAAAAAATCGCGTCAATTCGTCGCTCCGTTTTTCCGTGAAAGAAAGACAAACATACAGACATACTTTCCCATTTATAGTATTAGTATGGATACATATTTATGCATTTATGTAAGAGTTCAATTACCTAGTCCTAGTCTGCGGTCATGGACATCATATCGTCTGAAATTAAACGATCGATTGCCTCCAATAGCAGCTGCAAGAAACAAGCTTTTACCCGCGACTTTGTCCGTCTGAACTTCTATAAAAAGTAGCCTTCTTTCGGGCATCAAGCTTACTTTGGACTTCAATTATATTTGATTTCAATCATATCGGTTGAGTGGTTTACCTTATTCTTCTTTGTTTTTTTTAGAATAACAATCTACACAAGATAATATATAACATGGTTTGCTAAACGTAATTAATTGACTGTGGTTTGTGTAAAGTTGTCTAAATTTTTTTATGGCAATCATAAAATAAAAGCGAGAGGCTGTTAAGATTAAGTTTAACAACGAAATTTCATAGCATAGAAAACTTACATATGCACATACAAAGTACTTATTTTTACAAGAGAAGCATAAAACGTTCAATGTGATGTCACCATCACTCACGTAATATTTTTTTTATTTCTGTTTTTAATTTATTTGCCTCGTCATTGATCTTCAAATTAATAAAAACTTTAAAACAACATACGACTTTTTTCTCCATTCCGATAAAAAAAAGTTTTCTTCAAATACTGTAAACACTTAAAGCTCTTACAGTTACACTCACCAAACAAAAATCAAAACCACAAACAAAAAATAAACTTACCTATCCGACCATCCAATCTAAAAAACAAAGATGGCCGCTATACAATCACCACCTTCTATGGATATTACAACACTTCGATACACCATCTCATTCAAAGACATCACTAAATTACAATTTCAAGGGCCGTTTTGGGAACAAAAAACATTTATATCAATGGTAGGCCGGTTCTAAATTTTACTAGTCATTGACAGGCCATAAGAGGCGGGGCTAGGCCTCAAGAGACTCGTTCTGCTATAGATGTGAAGTAAGTAGATAAGAATGCTGGATACCTCTACACTTGGTGGAACTGTAGAGATCTTTGGAGCGGGTAATCGCGAAAAAGGTCAATAGACGTCTTGCTTTGCTATTCTACAGTTTTATTTCAAGGGTTTTTATTGCCTGGTATAATTATTATATCTTAGAGACAAAAGGAAGGAAAGCTTTGATATACTATGGTTTACATACCACAAAATGATTACTGTGTATGTTTTCATGAATTCTCAATCGAGTCTCATCACTCATCGTTATCCATACTAATATTATAAATGGGAAAGTGTGTCTGTCTGTCTGTCTGTTTGTCTTTCTTTCACGGCAAAACGGAGCGACGAATTGACGTGATTTTTTAAGTGAAGATAGTTGAAGGGATGGAGAGTAACATAGGCTACTTTTTGTCTCTTTCTAACGCGAGCGAAGCCGCGGGCAGAAGCTAGTAATTAATAGAGCGAATTAAAAAATCAAAATATTGTTTGGGTGATTCCACAATAAGAAGTATTAATCCGGACGACTGCGTGAAAACCTAGGTCAAAATCGAATTTAACAAATACCTTACGCCTTACATGATCTTAGCGTATCATTCCTGTAAACTTAATTTTAGTTATGTAAATAAAAAATGTGTGCAGGTTTGTTGTTTGGTTCACGTTCGTGATACAAAAAAAAGAAAACTGTCGCTTTTACTATAGAAGATTATTTACGTTTTCTACAACTAAAATCGTAATAAAATACAGACTAAAGCACCACTCAGCTCTATGTATTTCTCGTAGAGGGTCAAAGGTAAAGTTTTCGGCCGTTGGCCGCATGGGACGACTCGGGGTTCGAACTCGGGATAAAACTCCGCGTAATTTTCACATACTACCCTCGTATTTGTCAGTTCGAGACGAACACTATGTTTGTTTGTCTCATTATAGTAATGTGTTTTATTGCAGTGTTTATTTTCTTTTAGGAACGATTATTTTTTGTTGCTAAAATCCTACTAATATTATAAATGTGAAAGTTTGTGTGTGTATGTGTTTGTTACTCTCAAAAAGAAAATGTACTCTGATTTTGATACCAAATGTAAAAATGGAAATTTGAAGTTGGTTATCTCTCATTTTTTTATCTGTAAACAGGGATATTATAAATGTTTGACCTTAATAATTTTAAGACCATTTCGGGTAGTTGAAGCGGTTAAGATAATATAAAATTAATAATTTTAATATATTAAAACTTTACTCATAAATATATGAATACGGCATATCTAATGTTTTTTTTTATTTATCTTACGCAATATTTACTAACAATCTATTTCAATGTAGTGATCTTAAGTCTTATGCTCTTACGCTGTAATCCGCTCTACAATATAGAGTTTTTTGTATCATGTATCTACAATAATATTTTAAGCTTAATATATTCGATCATTACCAAGATGCAACTGAATTAGTTAGCACTTAAAGTCCATAATCGTCCTACTTGAGCTAAAATACACGTGTAAACTTGAAGTAACGTAGGCGTTGAACTAAGTATCGACACTCGATAATAAATGGATTGATATTTGCAAATCTGTTGACACGTGCCAATTCCACGTGGAGTACTCATTTAAGGCCTGCTTAGTAATGCCATTAATTTAAGTATTTTTGATATATTACGCTTTTTAATGGAAGTTGCTAAGTTT